>JACEIK010016316.1:0-15912 GCA_018107945.1 Datura stramonium
AAATGTGAGAAGGGAAATAGTAGATTGTTCGAGGATGAACAATAGTTTAAGTTGAGGGTATTGATGAAGGGTGTACTTACACACTTCATAGACGTATTTTGCCCACACTTTACTATGTTTTGAGAACAAATTATGTGTGTTTTCATATGTTTATGCTACATATTTGTGAAAATGGATAACACACGTGATGAGATGTTTTTAGGGCTTAAAATGATGAATTTGAAGGTATTTAAGGCTTATTGATCAAATGTGAAGAAGTGGGATCAAAAGATGCAAAAATTGAAGGTCGCACGAGGATGGCACAAGTCGTTCCAGGCAGCCGCACACTGGCACAATGCCAGGCCCAGCGCGACAGCTGCATGCGTGCACTGCCAGGCGCGAGGCGCCAAGATTTTGCGTGCACTGCCAGGCACGAAGCGCCAAGATTTCTCGGCAGGGTCAGATGTGAGGCGCCCCAACATCAGTGCACGGACACACGCGATGCGGCAGCAAGTCCTGCGCGATGGAAGACGCGAGGCAGCTTCCTTCCAGTGCCATGAGGTGTGTGACGCGGCAAAGGCTTCCAAAGGCGAAAAATTGGATTTCCCACTTCAACAAGGAAAAGGAACATTAAAGTCAAAGTCACATTCAACAAGGAACAAGAAAAACATTAATCTACTATAAATACCCCTTTATTTTTATGTAATAGCTATCAAGTTGGAAAATCAAGTTTTAGAATCACACTTTAGAATTAAGTTTCAAGTTTGAATGTCTTCAAGTGTGGAAGCTTTACATCAAGTTTCAAGTCTTACTCTAGTTTGGAGAGTTAGTTTTATTTTGAGATACGATTGTAAAGTTGTCTTCCGAATTTTGCATTAATCAAGTGAAGGTTCTTCCGATCATTATTGTGAGTATTTTTTTAAGCTTTTGTCTATGAATGATATTAAATTACTTATGAACATGATAGGCTAAAACTACCACAACTAGGATTGTGGGAACCATAGTGAATTAACAAACTAGTGTTAGCACAAACTGATTCTAAAACCAATACTAAATACTTATATTATATTCTCTTCATCTTTAATGATTCTTAGCGGTGTACAACGTTAGGAAGTGCCTGAAATCTTTACTTTCTTTGGTCGAAGAGGTAGAGATTAGGAAAAGAGAATTACAATGGAGCCTTGATCTTGATGATCACTGTAATAACTTGAGATGTGGTCACAAGATAGTTATATCTGGAACTTAGGGATAACGGTTAGTTTTCAAAACTCATGAGACTTGGTCGAGTAATTGAGGATAGTCATTCAATATGGATTGGTCAATCGTTTGAATGAACCTAAGTTATCAGTTCTATAAGTAAAGTATTAGAATAGATCACTAGTGTAAAACCCGAAGTAGTTAAGGATCCATGGGGAAAACTTACCCTAGTTAATTGCATAAATTTGGAAACAACCACCAAATTCTCAACGTTGTTACTTATTTTTACAAATCCCCTGTCTTAGGTAATAATCTACTAAAAAAGCTTAAGCACTAGTGTTTTTATACATCCTTCCATATTCCCAGTGGGATCGACCCCAACCTCTAGTTGGGTTATTTATTGACAACGTTCACTTCATACTTCAGTTGGAAGTGTGGTTTGAGCGTTATCACTTGTCTTTTATGATTAGAATCTTTCATACTTATGTGTAGTATTCTGTCATTTATGAATGTATTTCGGTTTGTCGTCCCTTACATTTCATGTTACGATTTTCAGTTAGTTCATGCTTGATTAATTATGTTTTACGCCTTATATGAATGAATTAGTATTATGCTCATGCCATGGGTTGATTCGGGGTCTCTCGGGGATCCTTGTCCCGTGTTTATGATCTGGGTGTACTCTAGGGTCGTGACATAAGTAGTAGCTTTCAAACACAATTATTTAGTATTGTTTTTCAGATATATTGACTCTTTTCAAACTAGTTTCTTGAATGACTTATATTGTTATAAAGCTTATGCTTATGTTTAACAGCTTATCAGTGTAATTATAGACCATGGGTTAGCTTAGGGTCACTTGTGACACTAAGTACCGTGTCTCTTCTAGGGTTTAGACTCGAGTCGCGACAACCCCATATAGGTAGTGTCTTCAAATCTTCAAAGTGAACACTACCGCTTCCAGTTCAAGATCGTGAGTCAGATAGTTCTCTTTATGAATGTTGAGCTGTCTGAAAGCGTAAGCTATAACTTTGCCATGCTACATCAGAACACAATCGAGGTCAACTCACGAGGCATCACAATAGATCAAAAACCCATCTGAACATTCTGGCAGAGTCAGGACTGGGGCTGTAGTGAGTCGAGTCTTAAGCTCCTAAAAGCTATTCTCACATGCATCAGACCACTGAAACTTCACCTTCTTATGAGTTATTTTGGTCAAAGGGTAGGTAATGGAGGAGAACCCTTAAATGAATCATCTGTAATAACTGGCTAGACCCAGGAAACTCCTATTGTAAGATGGAGAAGTGGGTCTTGGCCAGTTTTTGACTGCTACTATCTTCTAAGGATCTACCTGAATACCCCCACTGGAGACCACATGGATGAGGAAAGCAACTAATTTTATCCATAATTCACACTTGCGAACAACTGGCGATCGTTGAAAGTCTGCAACACTATCCTCAGATGGTCCGCATGCTCCTCTTATGTTCTGGAGCAAACTAGAATATCGTCTATAAAGACAGTAATGAGCATGTCTAATTATGGCTTGGATACCATGTTCATCAGATCCATAAAAGCTACGGGAGCATTTGTTAGTCCAAAAGACATAACTACGAATTCATTGTGACCATACTGAGTTCTGAAGGTTGTTTTCGGAATATTACATTCTCTAACCTTGAGCTGGTGGTATCCTGATCTGAGATCTATCTTGGAAAAATAACTAGATCCCTGAAGTTGGTCAAACAAGTCATCAATCCTTGCTAGAGGATACCTATTCTTGACTGTGACTTTGTTCAACTGATGGTAGTCGATGCACATTTTGAGTGTACCATCTTTCTTTTGCATGAATAAGACTGAGGCAACCCATGGAGAGATACTAGGTCTGATGAAGCCCTTATCTAGAAGTTCTTTCAATTGTTCCTTCAACTTTTTAAGTTGAGCCATTCTATAGGAAGGAATAGAGATAGGCTTGGTTTCTGGAAGAAGGTCTATGCCGAAGTATATTTCCCGCACGAGAGGGACTCCGACAAGGTCTTCGGGAAACACATCAGTAACTAGAATCTTCGACCCTAACCAGGTGGTAGATGTACCCTTTAGAAATCATCTTCCTAGCCTTAAGGTATGAAATGAAACGACCCTTAGGTGCTGAAGTACTACCCTTCCACTCTAGGACTGGCTCATTTGGAAACTAAAACCTGAAAACCCTGGTTCTGCAATCAACTGAAGCATAACAAGAATGAAGCCAGTCCATGCACAGAATAAGGTCGAGGTCGACCATGTCTATCTATACTAGATCAAATGAGGTGACTTTATATAACATAGTGACCGGACATTCCCTATACATCCGACTAGCTCTAATTGACTCACTAGCTGGAGTAGAGATTGAAAATGGCTCTGAGAGGATTTTTGGACTTATATCAAATTGGACAGCAATGTAAGGAGTCATGAAGGAAAGTGTGGCTCCTGGATCTAGTAAAGCATACACATCTATCTGAAAGAGACATAATGTACCAGTCACTATGTCAGGTGAGTTATGCTGGTCCTTGATGTGCCGTGAATTTATGGCACTAGAGATGCTTAAAACTCTGTGAATGCACATGACTTTAGGTACATTTATGTGTGTATGACGCATTTTGATAGTTTTGCAGGTAAAATAGGTCGTGGGAGCAAAAATTGAGAAAAAAGGACAGAACACAGAAAAAATGCCTTCGAAGAGCTAACCTACGGACCGCTGATCCTTGCTACGGCTCATTCATAGGGTCATTGGGACTGCCCAAGGATCCCAGTTACTAGTCTCTCACAACGATTAATTCAACGGACCATTGGTTCACCTAACGGATTACTGAAATTAATCGTTGTGTAAAGTCCCGTAACTAAGACTTGTACCCCCTCCCACAGACCAATCAGACTGTCATGCCCCACCTTGGGAGGCATGACTCGCACCTAGTGCCACACTGAAATCTGACTAACCTAGCTAGGCTTATGCACATTTGGTGCATGCCTGCAACTCAATTTCAAGAAAACAACGGGCTATATCTCGGTTGTAAATACAGCCTCTGGCCGACAAGGCCATATAGACACTTGTAAATGAAAAAAGCTACCCAACAAAAAGAAATAGAAGGGTGTCCTATGTGGGCCGACAAGACCACCATGCTGTCAAGTTTTAACTGGAATGTAAATCAGGCAACTATAACTATACTATAGCCGACAAGGCCACTATGTACTAGCTAAACAAAGCCCCACAGGACCATCACGTGAAATAAAGCATATATAGGCCCCACACAGCCAACAACAAACTAACCACAGGGAAACTGTAAATCTGCAAGCCTCTAGGAGTAGAATATTGGTCGAGACAAGGCCCTGACCTACCCATACTGTACAATCAAAAGAACAAACCTTCTAACTAATTAGCTCCGGAGGAGGGGAGCTAACTGTATTGCTGACTTAGGTAGAAAGCTAAGAAGGTCCTGATTCTTGTGTATCCGCACCTGCAGGCAAGTAATGCTTCCCAAGATGGGCGTCGGTATAATATGTATCGAAATATGTAAGGAATTAACTAAAAATAACTGAATAAAACTTAAGATCAAACTAAAAGTAACTGAGTGAAAGGGATATAGGTATAACCTGAATAACTTAACTTCGTATTATCTAATCTAACAGTAAATAGTGCAAATAAGAACCTAACCTGTCCCCCATAAGACAGAAGGTACAACCAACATAGAATAACCCACTCGGGGCCCCCATAAGCCCTGGCAAGCACACTTCAATCTATATACAACTAGCAAGGTCAAAATGAGTCAACTAATAACTATAGTCGTCCTACCAGTCCCCTGGGTCTGCAACTGAGCCCGCTCGGCCCCTAAACTGTAGCTATGTCTGAGTCCGGTGGACTCCTGCTGTCTGTACCCCGGGTACCAGGCTTAATGGGGTTGTAGTGACGATAAGACATATAAATTGTCCAGCCATGGAATGGACTGTGTAAGGTCCTCAGACCTCATCTTCGTCCCTCACGGATGGCATACCGCTCCTTGGAGCAATGTCATTTATCCCCTGGCGGGCAACGACACAGCTAGTAACCCTGGGTTGGTCATGGAAGGCTATACAAGGCAAAGTCAATCCCAAACTAAACATAAGCACTGATCTCAGCTAACAAGAACAACTATTCGCAACAACAAGACTTATGGCTTTCTTACTGGGATTTAAACTGCATTATAATGCTATAGAAACTAACTTGCCGAAGGAATTCGACTTGACGTATCTCAATTGTCGTTTCCCAAACAACTAACGAGTTTCAACTTGTACTTAATAGCTCTTTCCGGATATAACCGTAATACTGGGATAAAGAGACTAATTTCAATATCAAATTTAGCTTAAAAATGATAACTTTCGATATTAATAGCGACTATAATTCAACTACGTAAAATATGACCGAAAACCTATAATTTCCTGAGGGTTCAGAAGGGAGAAATGTTTACTTGATGCCTGTGATCGTATAGAAATCAGTTTGGAGCAATTCTGACAACTTTTGCTCGGGGGGGTTACAATTTGCGAGGAGAATTTTGAGAAAATAACTTCGTAGTAATGCTCCATGTAGGCTTAGAACTCGATACCCAAAGTTAGTTTGAATTTGGATGGCGTGTAATAGTGTAATCGGATGAAAATTAATTGAATTCTTCGAATCTCTCTATTTGAAGGAAATGAACTACAATTAAAAGGAGGGGCCTTATATATAGGCTAGGGCAGTGGCAGGGGGGGGTGCTCCGTGCTGCCCAAGGCACCAAAAACAGCCCCACATCGCGCCTCTCATAGAACTAGAGTGCTGGCACACCGCGCTGGCCGGTGCCCTACCGGCTGGCGCATCGCGCTGGCCCTTCGCGGCCTAGCCTCGCCCGATCCTGCTTCCGAGGCTTCTCTACACACATCGTACACTCTTTATTCATCACAAATCCATGCGTGCGCTTACTAGTCGTCAACTTTTACGGGGTTTTACATCCTCCCCCCTTAGGAACATTCATCCTCGAATATTATTCTTAAGCTTAAAGGAGTTCACTTTTTTAACCAAGATTTAGAAAAATTTCGGCATAGTCTCCTCTGTAATATTAACTATCCAAAAACCTAAAACGCAAAAAAGTCCAATACAGGTGCCTCACAGAACGCTACAAAAACTATTACATGATAATAAGGAAAAGCTAAATAAAAGTACTGATAGAATAAGCAATAAAATAATAACTAAACAACAACCTCACCTTAACTGCATAATCTGGCTCAATCCTGGAACAGGTGAGGATATTTAGATTTCATATCATCCTCAGCTTCTCAGGTCATCTCCTCTCTATTCCTGTTCCTCCATAATACTTTAATCGAGGCGACATCCTTTGTTCTCAACCTGTGAACCTATCGATCTAATATGGCCACTAGAACCTCTTCAAAGGCTAACTCCTCAGTAACCTGGACGTCCTCAACTGGCACGAATCGGGATGGATCTCCTATACACTTTCACAGCGTCGACACATGAAAGAAAGGGTGAACAGATTCTAACTCTGGAGGTAAGTCTAATTCATAAGCCACTTGGCCTATTCTCCGGTGGATTTGATATGGGTTAATAATCTAGGGTTAAGCTTGCCCTTCTTACCGAACCTCATTACGCCCTTCACTGGCAAAACTTTCAAAAACATCCAATCACCAACACTGAATTCCAGGGCTCTACGCTGCATATCAGAATAGGATTTCTGGCGGCTCTGATCTGTTAGCAAATGTTCTCTTATAAGCTTTACTTTTGCTTCCGACTGGTGGATTATGTCTGGTCCAATTAACTCTGATTCTCCAACCTTGAACCAACCAACTGGGGACCCGCATTTCCACCCTTATAAGGCCTTATAAGGCGCCATTTGGATCGCCGAATGATAACTGTTATTGTAAGAAAATTCAATAAGGGGTAAATGCTCATCCCAACTTCCCCCAAAGTCTAACACACACACCCGCAACATATCTTTGAGCGTTTGAATTGTACGTTCTGCCTGCCCATCTGTTTGAGGATGGAATGCTATACTCAGATTAACCTATGTACCCTTTTTGAAATGGCTGCTAAAATTTAGTTGAGAATTGTGCCCCTCTGTTAGAAATGATAGAAGTCGGGACACCATGCAAACGAACTATTTCTCTGATATACAATTCAGCATAGTCCTCAGCTAAGAAGGTAGTTCTGACTAACAAAAAATGAGTTGACTTCGTTAACCTGTCAACAATCACCCATATGGATCAAATCAATGCTTGCTACAGGGTAAGCCTGTCACAAAATCCATATTGATTGCTTCCCATTTCCATATAGGCACCGCTATCTCCTATGTCAATCCGTCGGGTTTTTGATGTTCAGCCTTTACTTGCGGGCAATTAGGGCATTGTACTACAAATTATGCTACACCTTTTTTTCATTTCCGGCCACTAGTAAATCCCTTTTATGTCATGATACATCTTTTTTGAGCCTGGGTGAAGAGAATAATAGGAATAATGTACCTCCGCCATGATCTGCTGGCAAAGTCCTGCCACATCTGGAACGCAGGGGCGACCTCTACATCTCAAGACCCCGTCTTTGGTTACCTCAAAAGCTGAAATTTCATCTCGCTGAACTTTATATCTGAGTTGTACCAGGTTAGGATCTTCATGCTGCCTATCTTCTACTTATACAACCAGGGATGATACTACAGTATTCTTAATCACTGCCCCACTGTCTCCCGACTCTACTATTCGAACGACCAAACTTCCCGTAGATCTACAACTAGGGGCATCTGCTACGATATTAGCCTTCCCTAGATGATATAAAATAGTCACATCATAGTCCTTCAGAAATTCTAACCAGCGACGCCTCCGCAATTTCAACTCTTTTTGTGTAAAGATGTACTGGAGGCTCTTATGATCGATAAAAATGTCCACGTGCACCCCATACAGGTAATGTCTCCAGATTTTTAAGGCGTGGACTACTGTCGCTAGCTCCAAGTCGTGAGTGGGATAGTTCTTTTCATTCTTCCTTAGCTTTCTTAAAGCATAAGCAATTACCTTACCATGTTGCATCAGGACACACCCTAACCCAATACCCGAAGCATCACAATACACTGCATAACCCTCTGATGCTTCTGGCAAAGCTAATACTGGCACTAATGTCAATATGTTTTTCAACTCCTAAAAACTCTGTCCACACGCTTCATTCCAGTGATATTTAGCTGCTTTCTGAGTTAACTTGGTCAAAGGCGCTGATAAGGTAGAAAGCCCCTCTACAAATCTTTTGTAATACCCGGCTAACCCTAGGAAACTGCGTACCTCAGTTGGAGCTGTAGGTATAGGCCACATCTTTACTGCCTCAATCTTTTGTGAATCTACCTGAATACCAGCATTCGACACAATATGACCCAAAATGGCTACTGAATTTAGCCATAACTCCCATTTAGAAAATTTTGCATACAACTGGGGATTCTTGAGAATATGGAGCACTGTTCGCAGATGATCTCGGTGTTCTTCTTTTAAGAGGGAATACACCAGAATGTCATCAATGAATACTATCACAAACAAATCCAGATACAGCCTGAAGATGTTGTTCATCAGATCCATGAACACTGCAGGAGCATTCATCAACCCGAAGGACACGACTAGGAATTCAAAATGGCCATACTTGGTCTTGAAGGCCATTTTCGGGATATCTCTCTCCCGAACCTGAACCTGGTGGTACCTAGACCTTAAGTCGATTTTATAGAAATACTTCACCCCCTGTAGTTTACCAAACAAGTCATCTATCTTGGGAAGTGGGTACTTTTTCTTGATAGTGACTTTATTTGGCTGCCGGTACTCTATACACATTCAGAGGGAGCCATCTTTCTTTCTTACAAACAAAACTGGCGCACCCCACGGTGAAGCACTCGACCGGATGAAGCCCTTATCTAAAAAATCTTTCAACTATTCCTTCAATTCTTTGAGCGTAGCAGGAGCCATTCGGTATGGAAGGATAGATATAGGCTGAGTACCTAGTAATAGGTCGATAGCAAAATTGATTTCCTATTCTAGGGGAATACCAGAAAGTTCATCTAGGAACACATCTGAAAATTCATTGACTACTGGAATGGACTGAAGAGTCGGGGATTCTGCTTGGACATCCTAAACCCTGACAATATGATAGATGCAACCCTTTGCTATCAACTTCCTCGCCCAAAGATAGGATATAAACCTACCTTTTGGCGTGGCTGCATTACCTTTTCACTCTCGTATTACCTCCCCTGGAAAGTGGAATCGGATAGTCTTGGTCCAACATTCTACATAGGCATAACATGGTGCTAGCCAATCCGTACCTATAATTGCATCAAAATTAATCATTTCTAGTTCTACTAAATTTTCTGAAGTTTGGCAACCAACAAACTCTACTGTACAGCCCTGGTAGATCCTTTTAGCTATAATAGAATCATCGATGGGCGTCGACATTGAAAAGGGTCGCTGACGCAATTATGGCATTATATGAACTTCTGGGCCACTAATGGTGTAACATAAGACAAAGTGGAACTTGGGTCTATCAAAACATAAACCGAATGAGAGAAGATGTCCAACATACCCTTTTTGCCCTCCAACACACGCGCAAGCGTATGCAGTCATACAAGTAATACAGTGGCCCTTTTTCAGAGGTAGATGTTGAACCCACAGGGACTGGACTAATTCAGCTAATTATCAAGTTCGAGTGTTAATTTAATCTTCACAAGTGTTGATTATAGAAATTTCAAAAAATTCTAAATAAGTCTAGGGGTGATCACAAAATAATCGAGAAACAATACAAGAAGCAACTAGATTTAAGGCCTAATAATCATGAAATGCTACAATTCACAATCGTTCGAGTATGAAAACTTCAGTTTTTGTCTCAAATAGTTTAAATGCAATGTTAATGGTCTTTTGAGCCTCTAAACATGACAAACTAGTCTTGCACCTACATCGTTGAGCAGGGATGTGACGTCCTAATTCACGAGCAATTTAACTACGTGGATGTGGTTTACGGATTTTGAATCCTTGATTATGGACTTTCGTACCTCTAATTATTTAACACAACTTAGCTTCACAACTACTTCTACGAGCGGTGATGTGAAAATTCTAAGTCAGTGTCTAGCTCATCTCGTTTTAATAACCAAGCAAGACAAATTCGGTATAATTTCTATCCTAACCGCTAATCCTATCGTAAAGATAAGAACTTGCTCCCTACATTCTTGTGTTCTAGCCTAGGTATACTCTTTCTAGCTTTTACCTAAGCTTAACGAGTTTTTTTTTCATGGTGATCAAGCATAAAAACAATAATAATAAAGAATGTAATACAAAACAACAACTAAAAACTCAAACCAACGAAGAATTCATGCATTTACAATCATATCTTGTGGCCTCATCCGTAGAGGAAGGGTTTTAGCCACTCATGTTCATACAAATACTTAAAAACATGATACAAGTAGAGTACTTACAAGAATAGATAAAAGAGAATGAAAATTAATGAACCCTAGGTAGAGTTGTTCCTTTCTCCCTTCGCCGCTTTCCGTTCTTCCCAAAATATTTCGTGATAATTAATTTTTGGAGCTAAGTTTTGAATTTATACTAAGTGGAAAAAATGAAATTTTGGCCGTGGACGGACTGCCTCCGTGTCACGGACCTGGTCGAGCCAATATTGCTCCGTGACATGGAGCAAATGCGCATGCTCATTGGAACTCGGTAGTTTCTTGTTGAGGGCGCAGGCAATACGCGATGCCTAGCGTGGAACGACCCATCTCGTGCGCATAACGCACAGCATGACACGCCCACTGGCGCACAACATGGCATGGCGTGGAACGGCGCTGGGCGCGGTGCACACACAGCATGGCATGTTGCTTGGCGCGGCCAGCCTTGCCTTGACATGTCCACTTGCCTTCTTTTGCGATTTGATCTGAACTCCATTCCTTCACTTCAACCATTATTATTTAGTCCCTTATATGCATTTTACACCTACAACACAAAGACTAATCATGTTGGTTAGTTTATGCACGAAATTATGAATAATCACATGAAAATATAATCAATTAAAAACAAACACGACTAAGATTAAGTTATAAAATAGCACTTGGGAACGTCATTATGCCCAAGATCACCTGTCACAACATCCGGTGACGACTCTAACTCCTGTTACCCGGTAAAGCATAAGTGTGATCTGGACCACTACCTGAACTTGATTCCCTTGATCTGCCTCGGCCTCTACCAGTTGGAGCTGAGGACCTATGCCCTGTTGGAG
The DNA here is from genome assembly GCA_018107945.1 of Datura stramonium. Classification (NCBI taxonomy): domain Eukaryota; kingdom Viridiplantae; phylum Streptophyta; class Magnoliopsida; order Solanales; family Solanaceae; genus Datura; species Datura stramonium. Next base: position 11,441 of record JACEIK010016316.1, read on the forward strand.
ATGCTGAGGCACGTGACCCTACTGAAGATCTGTCCTGTTGGTCCCGGTCATTCTGACCCATGGATGGATAGTCCCTAATCAAGTGACCCTCTTGTCCATACGTATAACACGCATTAGAACCACACCTACATGCCCTAAGGTGATGTCGATTGCAAATAGGGCAAGGTGGCACGGTGGGTCTACTCTTCTCTAACCCTCTCTGCTGCTGCGAACCCGATGGCCATGAGATCTCGCCGGGTCCTTACTGCCCCCGACAACCTAGTCTACCACCCTACTCTGCTGTGGAGGTGGAGGTCTGGGTGGTCTGTCTGATAGTCGTGGCCTGGTCCACCCTGAGACTCTTCCTAAGTGTCACTAGTCCTAGCCCTGTGGCGCTGCTCCTGACTTTCCCTTTCTATCCCTCCTGTTGCTGCCTAATCCTCTCAACATTTTGAGAAAATGCCTGAATACGAGCGATATCCATATCCTCCCATTGGGTGGCCATAACACAAGTCTCTACATACTCTGGAAGCAGCCCCATAATGAACCGGTGCACCCTAGCTGACATAGTGTCTACGAAAGCTGGTGCATATCGGGCCAAGGAGTCAAATCTCATAGCATACTCCCAAACACTTGTCGAACCCTACTCCAAATTCAAAAATTGATCTACCTGGGCTTGTCGGATTTCTCACGGTAAATAGTGGTCCAAGAAGGCCTTTGAAAAGTTGGACCAAGTCGGAGAGGGAACATCTCTACCTCGGGACCTCTCCCAACTCTCGTACCATAACACTGCTATGTTCTGCAACCGAAATACCGCTAACTCAACCAAGTCCACAGGTGTAGCATGCATTACCCTAAAGATCCACTTCAACTGGTCCAAAAAGTCCTAAGGGTCCTCATCTCGATCTGTCCCTGTGAAATGCGGGGGACTCAGAGCGAGGAACTCTCAAACGCTGCGCAACCATCATTTGAGCTAGCATAAAGACAACGCTCCTGACCTCCTAGTCTGATAGCATTAGTATAGGAGCTGCTGACACATCTGCTGCTATGGATGGCTCCTGGCGTGGCGGAGAGTGCTGGGGAGACTTAGATGAAGTCTCCGTGTCACCCTCAGATCGAGCTGACTCTAACTGAGGCACCCTGCTAGTGCCCTCTCTCGCTGCCATGTCCATCTTCCTGCGAGTCGTGGTTTGTTGCGTGTCCGACATTTCTCTGTAGACAAGAAGATTATAGTAAGCTTAGGGACTCAAACCTATAAAACACAACTCTATAGAACGACTGGAAGAGAAAGAAGAGTGACCACCCTAACAGGCCTCGAAGCCTCCTGCCTATAGAATGTGGTGCACAACACATCCATAGGCAAGAATCTGCTTGACACAACTTATAGACTCCCTGGGATACGACTTGCTATGATACTAAGTTTCTTACGCCCCACCTTGGGAGGAATGATTGGCACCTAGTGCCACACTGAAATCTAACTAACCTGGCTAGGCTTATGCATATTTGGTGCATGCCTGCAACTCAATTTAAAGAAAACAATGAGCTATATCTCGGCTGTAAATACAGCCTTCGGTCGACAAGGCTATATATCCACCTGTAAATGAAAATAGCTACCCAATAACAAGAAATATAAGGGAGTCCTATGCGGGCCGACAAGACGACCATACTGTCTAGTTTTAACTGGAATGTAAACCAGACAATTATAACTATACTATAGCCGACAAGGCCACTATCTACCAGCTAAAAAAGGCCCCACATGGCCATCATGTTAAATAAATCATATATAGGCCCTACATGGCCAACAACAAACTAACCACAGGGAAACTGTAAATTTGCAAGCCTCTAGGAGTAGAATATTGGTCGATCAGGGCCCCGACCTACCCATACTGTACAATCAAAAGAACAAACCTTCTAACTAATCAGATCTGGAGGAGGGGAGCTAACTATAATACTGACTTGGGCGGAAAGCTAAGAAGGTCCTGATCTGTGTCTATCCGCACCTGCAGGAAAGTAATGTAGCGCCCCAAGATGGGTGTCAGTACAATATGTACCGAATATGTAAGGCAATAACTATAAATAACTAAATAAAACTTAAGATGAAACTGAAAGTAACTGAGTGAAAGGGATAGAGGTATAACCAGAATAACTTAACTTTATGTTGTCTATTCTAATAGTAAATAGTGCAAACAAGAACCTTACCTGGCCCCCATAAGCCGGAAGGTACAACCAGTATAGAATATCCAACTCGGGGCCCCTATAAGCGCTGGCGAGCACACTTCAATCTATATACCCCTAGAAAGGTCAAAACAAGTCAAATAATAACTATAGCCATCCTAGCAGTCCCCTGGGTCTGCAACTAAGCCCCTCGACCCCTGAAATGTAGCTGTGTCTGAGTCTGGTGGACTCCTACTGTCTGTACCCCGGGTACCAGGCTCGACGGCGGTGTTGTGCCGATACGTCATATAAATAGTCCAGTCATGGAATGGATTGTATAAGGTCCTTAAACCTCAACTTTGTCCCTCGTGGACGGCATACCGCTCCTTGGAGCGACGTCATCTAGCCCCTTGCAGGCAACGGCACAGCTAGTAACCCTGGGTTGGTCATGGAAGGAAATACAGGGCAAATTCAATCCCAAACTAAACATAAGCAATCTCAACTAACAACAACAACTATTCGCAACAATATGTCTTCTGGCTTTCTTACTGGGATTCAAACTGCATTATAATGCTATAGAAACAAACTTGTCAAGGGAATTCTCCTTAACATACATCAATTTACATTTATTGAACAACTGACGAGTTTCAAGTTGTACTCAACAACTCTTTCTGGATATAACCATAATACTGGGAGAAAGAGACTAATTTCAATACGAAATTCAGCTTAAAAATGATAACTTTTGATATTAATAGCGACTATAATTCAACTATGTAAAATATGGTCGAAAACCTATAAATTTCCCAAAGGGAGAAATGCTTACTTGATGCCTGTGATCGTATAAAATTAGTTTGGAGCAATTCTGACAACTTTTGCTCGGCGGGGTTACAACTTTCCCGACGAGTTTCGAGAAAATAACTCCGTAGTAATGCTCCTTGTAGGCTTAGAATTTGATACCTGAAGTTAATTTGAATTTGAACAGTGTTTAATAGCGTAATCGGACAAAAATTAATTGAATTCTTCATATCTCTCTCTCACTGGACGAAACTATTTGAAAGAAATGAACTACGATTAAAAGGAGAGGCCTTATATATAGGCTAGGGCGGTGGCAGGGGGGTGCCCCGCACTGCCTAGGGCACCAAAACCAGCCCCGTGTCTCGCCCCTCATAGCGCCAGAGTGCTGGCGCACGTTGGCCGGTGCCCTGCCTGCTGGCGCATCCCGATGGACCTTCGCGGCCTAGCCTCACCCGATCTAGCTTTCGAGGCTTCTCTCCATGGGTCGTACACTCTTTATTAAGTACAATCCATGCGTTCGCTTACTAGTCGTCAACTTTTACGGGGTATAACACAGACGGATCGTTAGATCTTACAATGGATCGTTGTATTTGCTCGTGGGTATATATAGAAGACACTACTTTCGGAGAATGATTCAATGGACGCAATAATCAGGCCGTTGTTTCCTACAATGACCCGTATGGATGGTCGTCTATTGTGCCAGAACACTGTTATAACTTGTCTTGTTTTTGTGGATCTAACAATGTTTCTTCCAAGTAAAATGACTTCAATAGGAAACAAGAAACAACAGGAAGCTGCCGCACGGAAGGAAATTGCTAAAATATGGTAGCTCCATGATGAGTCAGAATCTGACAGTTCTAGTGGTTCGGAGGTGCACTACAACATTAAGAACTCTGACGAATCTTTAGTGGTAACCACTAGGGCAAAGTCCAAAGCCCAGGAAGCTGCAGCGGCTACTGCTTCACCTCCCCAGTTTGATGAGGGAAGTGACTGGGCCGAGTCTTATGGTGACAACCCTCCTACGGATAATGCAAAGAAGGGCAATAGTAATGCAGAGGAAGGAAATGATGATGCCGAGGAGTCAAGGGATGATGATACTAAGGTAGAGGAGCCCAATGACAAGCAGAGTACTGCTGAGCAGTTTAATAAGCAGGTGGGGGACTCTGACCCTGCCACCACACCAGAAGTAAGGTCCAAGAGATGGTTTACAGGGCTCCAAATATGTGTATTATGCAGGGCTCAATCTCAATGAAAAAGGGAATCCCAGCCGTAGTATTCAGGAGGAGCCAAAGATTTAAATCAAATCCCCCTAAATGAAGTTCTATAGCTCAAAAGGCTCTTCGAGGGCTACAACATGTATTGGAAGGCCAAGACTTCGGGCAAATACAGTATGGAGATGGTACGTGAGTTCTATGAAATTTATTACTGCACCCTGGAGAAAAAGTATCACGCCCCGCCTTGGGGGGTATGACTGGCACCTGGTGCCCTAGTAGGACCTGGACTGCTAACTGGTGAGCCTAGGCACATCTGGTGCCTGGCTAGCT
>JACEIK010016329.1:0-15868 GCA_018107945.1 Datura stramonium
TCACGTAGATGTATAGTATTTCTATGTATTAAGTTACAGATAACTAGACAGCATGGTGGCCTTGTCGGCCCGCATAGGTTCCCCTATGAGATATAGTATTTTGGTTAGCTGAAGCTTTTTATAGGTGGCTATAGGCCCAGTCGGCTGGAGGCTGTATTTACAGCCGTTATATAGCTCGTTGTTTCCAGAAATCTGAAATAGAGCTAGCCGGGCACCAGATGTGCTTAGGCTCACCAGTTAGCAGTCTAGGTCCTTCTAGGGCACCAGGTGTCAGTCATACCCCCTAAGGCGGGGCGTGACAAACAATCTCCTTACTAAATTCCCACATACCTAAAGAAGAAAATCGTGGTGAAAATCGATGAGAAAACTGAGAAGAAAATCAACCCTAGCTCCTGCTCTATGCTTCTAGAGAAGTTTTACGCTACATTCTTGAGGGAGTTGAGAAAAATGAATGGAAAGGGTCATTCTAACCCTTTAATTCCCTACTATACGAACCCAAAACGACATGGTTTCAAATTTAGAAAGCTGGAAAAATACTAAAATACCCCTGGCAGAAAGAACTGAAAACTGCTCGACCCTAAACAACGGATCTCAGGACGGGTCGTTGGTTCAAACAATGGCCCATTGAAAGCTGTCGTTGGTTCTGGTGTCTGAAGCCGGACCTACTAGACTAAACCAATGAGAGAATCCAATGGTCCGTTAGAAGCACTAACGAGCCGTTGGTTCCTGTCGTGGTTACGGAGAGGGAAACTCGAGCCCTAAGACAACGAGAGATACAACGACTCATTGTTAGGTACAACGGGTCGTTGCACCCACTCGTTGTCAACATTGTTGGGGGCATAGGTCCTGACGACGGGTGGAAAGAACGGTCCGTTGGAGATAAAAATGAGTCGTTATTCCACTCGTTGCCTCCCAGCACAAACCCAACCCCCTTACTGGAAGATCTAACAACGGTTGCCACCAACAGGTCGTTGGAACTACCAACGACTCGTTGGTCGGCTCGTTGTTTCTGGGAGGAAATTTTGCTGAGAAAACCAAGACTCCTTACAACGGCTCATGGGTTCCACCAACGGTCCATTGTCTGGGTCGTTTGAGACATAAATTTTTCTTTGGTTTTTTTCTATGATTTTTCTTGCAACGTCTTTGGTTTAGAAAAGTTTCGGGGTGTTACAATATCTCCCCCTTGGGATCATTTGTCCCAGAATGAAGACCAAAATTAGGAAAAGAGCTGAGATTTCTAAAATTGAGGCTATGACTGATTTCTGGAGGAGTAACTGACTCTGTACTGACTTATCCGTACTAACAGAGCTGATGTAACTAGAATGCACGTAGAAAATCTAAATAAGGCTGATGAGTACAAAACTGAGTAGAGTACTGAGAAGGGATCTATTACCTGATTCTGGCTCTAAACTAGACGGGAACAAGTGAGGGTATTTGACCATCATGTATGCTTCTGCTTCCCATGTGGTTCCCTCAACTTGCTGATTTCTCCAAAGCACCTTGACTGAAGCTATATCCTTATTCCTCAACTTATGAACCTGACGGTCAATGATCTGGATTGGTACCTCCTCATATGTGAGACTATCCTTTATCTCCACACTGTCCAATGGAACTACTGAAGTTGGATCACCAATGCACTTCTTCAGAAGTGACACATGGAAAATTGGGTGTACTGCTGCTAGTTCTGAAGGTAACTCTAGCTCATAGGCCACCTTACCAATCCATCTCAGAATCTTATAGGGTCCCACATATCGTGGACTAATCTTTCCCTTTTTCCAAAATCTCATCACCCCTTTCATGGGTGAAATCTTTAGGTATACCCAGTCGTCAACTGTAAAATCCAACTCTCTTCTCCACACGTCGGCATAAGATTTTTGATGGCTCTAAGCTGTTTTCAACCTTTCTTGTATGAGCTAAACTTTCTGCATTGCTTCATGAACTGAGTCTGGCCCTATAAAGGTAGCTTCTCCAACCTCAAGCCACCCTATAGGGGATCTACACCGCCTACCATATAATGCCTCAAATGGGGCCATCTGAATGCTAGAGTGATAACTATTCTTGTACGCAAACTCGATAAGAGGCAAATGGTCATCCCAATTACCCTTAAAATCAATTGCACATGCTCTTAGCATATCTTCTAAGGTCTGAATGGTCCAATCATCTTGTCCATATGTCTACGGGTGAAAAGCTGTACTGAGCTTGACCTGGGTACCAAGTCTTTTCTGAAAAGACTTCCAGAAGTGAGAGGTGAATTGGGTACCTCTATATGAAATAATAGACAAGGGCACCCCATGAAATATGACTAGTTCCCAAATATAAAGTCTAGCATAGTCCTCAGCTAAATCTGTGGTTTTAACTAGGAGGAAATATGCTGACTTAGTCATTCGGTCTACTACTACCCAGATAAAGTCATGTTGTTGACGAGTCCGAGGTAGACCCATAATGAAGTCCATGTTTATTTCTTCCCACTTCCATATGGGTATACTGATATCCTGAGTCATACCTCCCAGTCTCTGGTGTTTCATCATTACTTGCTGGAAGTTCGAGCACTTAGCTACAAATTTAGCAATATCTCTTTTCATGCCATTCCACCAGTAAATATCCCGTAAATCATGGTACATCTTAGTAGCACCAGGGTGAATGGAATATCTAGAACTGTGTGCTTCAGCCAATATCTGTTGTCTCAACTCGTCGGCATCCGGTACACATAATCTACCCTAGTAACAGAGCACACCATCTCCCCCTTTAGAGAAAGCTTCTATTTCTTTCCTGAGAATTGCTTCCTTTATCTTAAGTAAGATGGGATCTTCATCTTTTCTGGACTTAACCTCCACAACTAAAGAGGAATCTAACCCGCTCTGCATTACTACCCCACCTTCAGCTGAATCCACCAACTGCACCCCTAATCGAGCTAGCCCGTGAACTTCTTTCGCTAGCTCCCTCTTGTCTTCCTCAATGTGAGCTACACTTCCCATAGACCGTTTGCTTAGGGCATCAACCACCACATTGTCCTTGCCTCAATGGTACAACACACTCATGTCGTAATCCTTTAGTAGCTCCAACCACCATCTCTGACGCAGGTTTAGGTCCTTCTGGCTGAACACATACTGAAGGCTCTTGTGATCTGTGAATACATCCACGTGAGTCCCGTACAAGTAGTGTCTCCATATTTTTAATGCAAACACCACTATTGCCAACTCCAAGTCATGAGTCGGATAGTTCTTCTCATGGAATTTGAGTTGTCTGGAGGCATAGGCTATCACTTTGCTCCGCTGCTTCAAAACGCAACCTAGTCCAACTCTAGAGGCGTCACAATATACAACAAACCCATCTGTCCCTTCTGACAGGGCCAAAACTAGAGCGGTAGTGAGTCGAGTCTTTAACTACTGAAAACTCTTCTCAGTCTCATCCGACCACGAAACTTCACCTTCTTCTGGGTTAACTTGGTCAGAGGGGATTCTATGGAGGAGAAAACTTCCACAAACCATCGGTAATAGCCTGCTAAGCCCAGGAAACTCCTCATTTCGGTAGGAGAGGTAGGTCTAGGCCAATCCTTCACTTCTGCTATTTTATGGGGATCTACTTGTATTCCCTCACCTGAGACCACATGACCCAAGAAATTCACAGACTTCAACCAGAATTCACACTTGCAGAACTTGGCGAATAACTGGCAATTTCTGAGGATCTGTAATGCTAATCTTAGGTGATGGGCATGCTCTTCTTCATTTCTAGAGTACACTAGAATGTCATCGATAAATACAATAACGAACATATCCAAGTACTACTTGAAGACCCTATTTATCAAATCCATGAAGGCTGCTGGGGCGTTCGTTAAACCAAAAGACATTACCACAAACTCGTAGTGACCATACCGAGTTCTAAATGTTGTTTTTGGTATGTTGCACTCTCTAACCCTTAGCTGATGGTACCCTAACCTGAGATTGATCTTGGAGAAACAACTGGCTCCCTGAAGTTGGTCAAACATATCGTTAATTTTAGGTAGAGGGTACTTGTTCTTAACCGTGACCTTGTTCAACTGACGGTAATCTATGCACATTCTTAGGGTACCGTCTTTCTTACGCACGAATAACACTGGAGCACCCAAGGGAGAGATGTTGGGTCTGATAAAACACTTATCAAGGAGATCTTTTAACTTCTCCTTCATTTCAGCTGGAGCCATTCTGTAAGGAGGGATGGAGATGGGTTGAGTGTTTGGGAGGAGATCTATTCCGAAGTCTATTTCCCATTTAGGGGAAACTCTGGGAAGATCTTCAAGAAATACATCTGGGAACTCGCTGACAACTGGAACTGGCTAAATGATTGGGGTTTCAGAGTTGGAATCCTGACCTGAACCAGATGATACAGAAATCCTTTGAAAATGAGTTTATGGGCCTTAAGGTAGGAAATAAACCTACCCTTAGGTGCTGAACTGTTGTCCGACCATTCTAACACTGGTTCATTCGGAAACTGAAACTTGATAACTCTAGTTCTGCAGTCAATTGAGGCATAGCAGGAGTGTAACCAATCCATGTCGAGAATAAGATCGAAGTCGACCATGTCTAGCTCTAAGAGATCAGCTGGAATGACTTTATTCAGGACAGAGACTAGGCAGTTTTTATACACCCGGCTGGCTCTAACTGACTCGCCAACTGGGGTGGAGACTGAGAATGGTTCTGACAGGACCTCTGGACTTATATTGAAGTAAACTGCTATATATAGAGTCACGAACGAAAGAGTAGCTCCTGGATCTAAGAGGTCATATACGTCTAGATGGAAGAGACGTAACATACCAGTAAGTACATCAGGTGACCTTTCCTGATCCTGACGAGAAGATAGAGCATAAAATGATTTTGGCACTAACCGCCATCTAATGAGTTGGCCTGCTGAGATGTTCCGCCTGCTAGAGCTGCTGAGGTATTAGGTTATGATCTTCCTCGTCCTGCTGACGGACATTCTTTAATTCGATGCCCGAGCTATCCACAACCAAAATAGCCCTCTCTACCCTGTAGACACTCTCCAAGATGATTCTTACCGCACTTGGGGCAAACTGGATACCCGTTCCTTGTACTGTGGTCCTGAGACTGAGTGCCAGATGACCCGCCCCTTTGATCCTAGCGGGACCGAAAGGTTGGGGCGCTGGCTGCACTAGGTGTTGGGGCCTTCTGCTGTTGCTGTTGCTGCTGTGGGCGGCTACCACTGCTAGATCTCGGATGGCCAAAATCTGAATGGCTAGTTCTTTCCTGCTTGTTCTTTCTCTCCATATCCTTTAGTTTTTCAACCTCAATTTGCTGGGCATAAACAATCAGGCTAGAAAGGTCCATGTCCTTGATCAGCATCGCGGTCCTGCACTCCTTGAGGACCAGATTAGATACTCCGTTGACAAACTTTAGCATGCGAGCCCTTAGCTCGGCTACCATCTCTAGAGAATACTTTGATAACCTAGTAAACTCCAGAGCATACTCCTCCACTGTCTTGTTGCCCTGTCACAGGTTCATAAACTCTGCCATCTTTGCCTCCCTCAGCTCCTGGGGGAAAAACCTATCCAAGAAAGTCGTGTGGAACTCCTCCCACTCCACACGTCCTACTCCCGCTGGCCGCCCCTCCTTCCGCTGCTCATACCAAACCTGGGCTACCCCTTTAAGCTGATAGGCAGCCAGGTCAGCACTCTCGGAGGAGCTGACACCCATAATGCGAGTAACCTTCCTGACCTCATCTACAAACTCTTGGAGGTCCTCCCCCACTTTATATCCCTAGAATGATGGAGGGTTCATAAGGGTGAAGCCTCGCACCCTTTCCGCTGCTGCAGACCCGTTCGTGTTTACCAGCACAACCTGCTGATTCACCTGGTTGGTCATGGTCTAGGCCAGTAGCTGAATGACTGCTCTAAATTCTGCGGTAGAAACTGGATAATCTTGAGGAGCTGTTGGGGCTGGTGGAGTAGGTCTATTGGCATTACCAGCCCTTCTTCCGTTACCGTGTTTGGGAAGCATGGCTCACTGAAATGAAGTAGAGCACAAATTAGGAAATTTCTGGAATTGAACTTTGACCCATGACAAAGAATATGAGAAAAGGGTATTTTTCCTAATAACATCTCGTACCCTCCTCTTCATAAGTGTGGCACGCTTCACACCTATGAAAAGGACTCTACTCGATGCGGCTTTCAGAATTTCCGACGATACTCTAAACCTAGCACTCTATTACCAAGTTTGTCACACCCCGAGCCTACACCATGGACGTAACACAATACTTAAAGTCACGAGTGACCCCAAGTCAACCCTATCATACACTGGTATTCTGAGTAAACATGCACAACGGAAATTTCAAATAATACATAAAAGCATTAATAAAAATTTAAAGACTGAACATAAAGATTTTTAAATATCTGAAAGTCTGAAATCAAGTCTGGTATGAAAGCCATCTAACTGAGGAGTTGCTGGGACAAGCCCCCAGATAACTCTAAGTCTAGCTGAAAACAATAAATAAACTGAAATGGATAAAATGTGCCCTCAGAATTTGAGGGCTCATACTACTGCTGCTGATAGAGAGACTCGAACGTAATCGACTAACGAGGATGGGTTTGGGAACCTGCGGCTATATCATGAAATGATACAACATAAAAGTATGCGTCAGTACTTTGAATGTACTAAGCAAGTGAAAGAAATATGAATAATATGATAGAACTAATAACTTAACTGATACGACATAAAATGACCAACTGAAATACTAAAAACTGATACAATCAGTGTAAAACTGATATGGTCAAAAGTGACCCTGGCTGATGGTCATAAACATGTCCTAAGTTTGAGATACTGAATCTGAGATACTGCACTAAACTAATCTGGACTGAGAAATAGGATATTAAACTGAACTGACTAGTGGGAGAGGCTATAACCGATATATAACCATGTGAGCTAGACGTGGAGTCCGATGTATACACTCCATCGGTAGGACCCAATATACCTTGCCAGGGTATAAAGGCATGGACTGTTAGAATCATTGTCAGAGGGGGCCATTAGGCCAAGTAAGTAAAACCTATGGCGGCAACGTAGTTCTGGAACATGGGTGCGGTGGAACCCTGGCCCTTTCGGTGCTAAGTCCTACTCCCACTGGAAAATCCTATTAGTGCTACTACTGACAAGCAGATAGCTTGATACTGGGGCCCAAGACTATACTAACCTAGGGATATTGTCAGAGAGTTACTGAGCGTCTTATAGGACCATATTTGGAAACTGAGTTCTAAGACTGGTCAGAGCTGCTTATTTGGAAGTGTCGTAACCGTCTAAAGAACAACTTGATAACTGAACTGGGGTCCTAGGGCTGGCTAGAGCTATATCACTGGAATGTCATGACCGCCAAATGGACCAAATAAAATAAATTCTGAGTCTGATTCTGTTAACTGGGAGGCACCACTGACACCTTGGGAACAGACTGGAGTCAAACTGATCAACTGACAGTTCTGACTAACACTGAATATACTAGTACTTTGACTGAAACTGAACTGTCAATTCTGAGAAATACAAAGTATATAGACTTTCTGACTGAATTTGAATAACATACATGTAACTGAGTTTTTAACACATACAATCATTATAGAAGCCCTTAACTCTGAGAGATGTAAGCAATTTTCAAGAATTCAAAACTTAAGCAGGATTCTAATTTCTGACTTTTCAAAAGTTAGGGCTGAATTTCTAAATTGATGGAACAAGCATAATTTTGATTACAATATGGTGGAAAATAGTTAAAATTAGCATAGTATGGGATTCCCCATGAGATAATCCAAGAACAATAGAAATAATTTCAAATTCACAATCTCAGGGCTATGACTGAAAGTGAACACGGAGAGCTTTGGGGGATGCAAAGGGAGAAAAATCTCCTTACTGAATTCAAACATACCTGAAGAAGAAAACCCTGGTGAAAATCCCTGAGAAAACTGAGAATAAAATCAACCCTAGCTGCTGCTCTATGCTTCTAGAGAAGTTTTACGCTATATTATTGAGGGAGTTGAGAAAAATGAATGGAAAGGGTCATTCTAACCCTTTAATTCCCTCTTATACGAACCCAAAATGACATGGTTTCAAATTTAGAAATCTGGAAAAATACTAAAATACCCCTGGCAGAAAGAACTGAAAACTGCTCGACCCTAAACAACGGATCTCAGGACGGGTCGTTGGTTCAAACAACGGCCTATTGAAAGCTGTTGTTGGTTCTGGTTTTTAAAGCCGGACCTACTGTACTGAACCAATGATAGGATCCAACGGTCCATTAGAAGCACTAACGAGCCGTTGGTTCCTATTGTGGTTATGGAGAGGGAAACTCGGGCCCTAAGACAATGAGAGATACAATGACTCATTATTAGGTACAACAGGTCATTGCACCCACTTGTTTTGAACACTGTTGGGGGCCTGGGTCCTGACGACGGGTGGAAAGGACGGCCTGTTGGAGATAAAAATGAGTCGTTATTCCACTCATTGCTCCCAGCACAAACACAACCCCCTTACTGGAAGATCTAACAATTGTTGCCTACAACGGGTCATTGTAACTACCAATGAATCATTGGTCGGCTCGTTGTTTCTGGGAGGAAATTTTTCTGAGCAAACCACGACTCCTTACAATGGCCCGTGGGTTCCACCAATTGTCCGTTGTCTGGGTCGTCTGAGACAGAAATTTTTCTCTGGTTTTTTCTATGGTTTTTCATGCAACGTCTAAATTTGGTCTAGAAAAGTTTCGGGGTGTTACAAGGTCAAGGGAACCAAGGTCGGAACTTTTACAAGGATAATAATTACAACCGGGGCCAATACCTAGATAATAGAGATGAAGCGCGAGGAGTTCAAAAATGATAGAACCGGTCTGTATGTTCCCCTAAGAAACTGTGATCCAAAGTCTAGTGGCTCAAGGGTTGAGGACATGCTATCAAAATTACTCAAGCAGATGGAGACAACAGATAGCCACTTTAAGGAGCCCCGCTCTGATATTTCTGGTTTAAATCAAAAGGTGTAGTCACATGCCGTGGCGATCAGGCATATTGAGCAGCAGATGAGTCAGATGTCTGTTGTAATGAATCAGAGGCAGGAAGGCACATTTCCCAGCAACACAGTGCAAAATCCAAAAAATGACAGTCATTGCATGGCAGTTACTACTAGGAGCGGGAAGGCCACAGTTGATCCTCCGAGGCCGGTTGTAATTAAGGAGTTAGAAAAGCCCGTCTTGATGAATGATGATAGTGTAGTGAATTTCGAAGACCCAACTTTGGTTGGAGGTTCATATGTGAAAATTGCTCCAAGTAATGAAAAGGAGCAAGGAGCTACCCATGAGAAGGAGAAGGATCCACAACAAAAATTTACATTTATCCCTAGACCTCCTCCTCCTTATCCATAGTGTTTGAAGAAGAAAGCCGAAGATGGGAAGTATCAAAAATTTATTTCTATGCTTAAGCAGTTGTTGGTGAACATCCCATTAGCTGAGGCACTTGAGCAGATGCCCGGATATGTCAAATTCATGAAGGACCTCGTCACCAGGAAAAGGACTGTAAGTTTAAAACCTGCCGATAATTTGCACCATTGTGGTGCCATAACTACACGGGTCCTAGCTCAAGAGAAGGAAGCCCCAAGTGCATTTACTATACCTTTCACCATTAGGGATGTTGAGTTTGCAAGGGCACTTTGTGACTTGGGAGCTAGCATAAATTTGATGCCACTAGCAGTATTCAAAAAGTTAGGCTTGGGAACCCCCACACTGACTACTATGCGGCTACTGATGGCTAACAGGACTATTAAAAAGCCGGTGGAGATTTTATTTGATGTGCTTGTCAAGGTGGACAAATTTATATTCCCAGCAGACTTCATTATTCTGGACTTCGAAGTCGATTCTGTAGTCCCCATCATTTTGGGGCGACCATTCCTTGCAACCGGTAGGGCCCTAGTAGATGTGGAGGCAGGCCAGTTAAAATTCAGGTTAAATAAAGAATAGGTCACCTTCAACATTTGTCGGACCATGAAACATCCAAAGGAATTGTCTCAACACTGGAGGAAGGAGATGAATTACTTGACGAATTTTGAGTAGTCAAGAGACTTGCATCGTGCCGCAACATTAAATCAGGCACTGCATGGGAGGCGACCCATGGAGGTGTTTTGGTGAAGTCTGAGTAGCCAAAACACCTACGTCGTGCTGCGACGTTAAATCAAGCGCTTCTTGGGAGGCAACCCAAGTTGTAAATGTAAGAAATATATAATGTTTACGTTTGTTGATGGGTGCATGTGATTAAGATGGAAAATTTGAAGTTGGAATCAAAATTTGGAACTTCAGTTCTGGTGCAAAATGTCATAGAATGAGTCGTTGTCTGACCTAGCGACTCATTCAATCAAATCGTGAAGAGAACTGCAGAAAACAGGGGAGCAACTAGTGACTTAACGATTCGTTTCTCTAAGAAACGAATCGTGAGTTCCTCCGTCATGTACACTGGATAGAAGTTAGAATCAAAAGGAAAAGGGTGATAATGGCTCACATAAAGAATTATTGGGAGACCACACGATTCATTAAGTGACCCGATTTGAAGCTACACTAGTCCAAGGACCACGACTCAGGCCATGAGTCATTGGGTGACACCACGAGTCATTGCTTGACTCGTTAGGTCCCAGGTAAGTTTGTTGAACTCAAGTCAAAGAATGAAGGGTCAAAATGAGTTGTTTCACCACGTAACGACTTGTTTAGTCAGTCATCAGGTATTTCAATTAACTGACATTTGACCCGACCCAGGCTGGAATTAGGGTATGATTTAAACTTAATAATATGAACCCGATTAATTTACTTTTCCAAATTCTCACCACTAAACTTAAACCCAACAACTTCAAACTTCCCTCTTCTTCTTCTCTCAAACCCATCGAAAAATCTTCGACCTTGCACTCCCAACATCCGCAAGCACACATGATTGCACTTCCATCTTCGATCAAGCATCTTGTGAGTAATCTTTCCCATTAAATTGTGAATACTTTTGCATTTAAATAAGAATTTTGCGGACCCATGTTTTGAATGAAATCGATGATATTTCAAGTAATGTGTACTTGTTTTAATCATTGCCTCATGATGATAATGAACCCTAGGAAGGTTTAAACAAAGAAATTGTGATTGACTACACTGGGGTTGGTTTGAGAATGTGATGATTTTGTGTTTGTGGAATTAAAACGGTAATCTGTAGATGAAGATGAATGAATGGGTGAACTGAAACTCTTGAGCACGAGCTACATCATGAGTCGTTGGATCATCAAACGACTCGTTGTGTAGCTCTTCCTGAGTGGAAAAATTAAATCACTAAGGCAGTGTACCTAAAGACTCGTTGCCTTTGGTAACGACTAATTGGGACCAGTCATCAAGTACACTAACCCAATATGAAGGAAGTCTAGTTTGTGACAACGAGCAACCTCACGAGTCGTTGTCAGTGGCAATGACTCGTTTAGTCACTCGTCAGGTCCACTGGGCAGCAACTAAAAAAAAATGATTTTGTTTCATCTCATCTCATATACTAACAATGTTTACACAGGAACAATGGATCCAAGAGGTACACCAAGGAAAGGTCAGGAAAAGAAACAAACACCTGAGCACTGTCAACCATCATACCGTAGACTTCGGGATGAGATATCCTCCTCCGAAGAGTCAAGTGTCTCTGAGGAGGAATATGACGTATCAGAGGAGCAGTTAGTGAGGAGGTCAACCAGGGCTAGGGGTCAACAAACTTCAAATCCGACAGCCCTAGTCGATGCTCCCACTCCACTGGCGAGGGATCCACCCAGCCGCACTGATGATAATACCAGGGTTGCAGCTGTACTTGCTCCTGAGGCCCCCCACAGCTGGGCAAAACACTGAGATAGCTGAAGAGTCACATGCTCAACAAGGGGACTCTGATGATGAACTGACTGAGACCTCAGACACATCAAACGAGCAACCAAGGAACATGTGGAGATGGTGTGTTCATGGTATGAGGGCCATATACAACAGAGATATTGCTCCAAATGAGAAAGGAAATCTGAAAAGGAGCATATACGAGGAGCCGAGGCTGATCACTATAGGGATGAAAGACCTTTCAAAACTACAAACAGTGTTCGATAAATACAAGTTCGAGTGGTTGATCGAGCCATCAGGTAGCTACAGCCTGTTCTTAGTCAGAGAGTTCTATGCTGCCACATTGCAGCATTTGGCATTAGGGGGCCAGGACTAGAAAAAGAGGCCCGCCTTAAATCAGGTGTTGGTGTGATAGACTCTGGTAGATATATCTGAGAGGACAATTTCCAGGATGTTGTATGGGCCAGATTATCATGCTCCGATGAACACGATCGAGTTCGACCACAGGCTATATGAGTTGAAGAAAGTCAAGACCAAGAAGATGAATAGCTAGGAGCACATCAGACAATATACTTGGATGTCTCGGATCATTTCCACAAGAGGTCCGCTGGTTGAATGGCTGCACGATATAGAGTCTCAGATAAAGAAGGCCACACTCAACTTTCAGGCAAAATTTTGGTGGTCACTGGTGCGGCATAGGTTGGTACCAACAAGAAATGATAACATCCTCTCACCTGACAGAGCAGCATTGGTATCAAGTATAATGGAGGGATATGCCATCAATTTTCTGCGATACATTGCTGAGGAGATTAGAGAGCGCGCAATCAATGACAGTACTACAATCCCCTTTCCCTGTCTGATTGATAGACTCTGTCAGGAGTCAAAGGTACCGGAGTTGCCATCAGTTGACCAAATAATAGTGGTCCAGAAGATAACAGATATTGGGTTGATTCGAGATGACACAAACCCGGTATCGAGAGCAAGGACTCAGGCAGTTGCATCCGCTGGAGCGACCATATTAGCAGACGCATTTGGCAGTGGTATGCAGACCGATGCCATATATTTCACCGAGTTGGCAGCTAACCCTATTGAGGGAAGAGAGACAAGTAGCCAGCCTGAGGCTATAGATGCAGCGAACACCTCCACACCTGCTGATGTCCTGATTCATCATCTACAACAGCAACTCCTAGACCACCAGGGTCTCCTCCACGAGCCACTATAGCCGACCTGGTTACATTTCGCAGGATTTTTTGGTTGATATGGCTAGGAGGCTAGCTAAGGACAAAAAGCAGCAGGCACACACGACTTTACAGGTTAAAGTTTTGATAGAGCAGGTAAAGTCGTGGGTGTCGAAAGAGTTGGAGGCATTGTCCAGTTCTGTGCATGGCCGATTAGACGCTTTTAAGAAGAGAATGGATGAGCGCCTTGCACAGTTATAGGCATCTGAGTTGTCAAAATGGTACTCAGAGTTAGGAGCGCTCAGAGACGAGGTGTGGGACTTGGCCACGCGACAGGTTGCTGCAGTACCTCCACTGGTACTTCCTGTGATAGATGATGAGTTTGAAGAAGAGTTACCACCAATTTTTGATTTTATCACGGAGGAGCCGGTGGCATATGATAAGGGAAAGAAACCTCGTGAGGAGGAAAGTTTCGAAGTGATGCTTCTTTGCTCCATCAACAAAAATGAGAGCGGAGTGAGTTGGAGAGAGCGTT
Organism: Datura stramonium; assembly: GCA_018107945.1. NCBI lineage: Eukaryota > Viridiplantae > Streptophyta > Magnoliopsida > Solanales > Solanaceae > Datura > Datura stramonium. Next base: position 13,546 of record JACEIK010016329.1, read on the forward strand.
GCATGTATCGAGAGAGGAGGCTCGACAGAGAGCCGAGACTAAGGCAGCGAGAACTCGTGGAGAAGGCACGAGCTCTGTTGAATCTGAAAATGCATCGGGTCAAGATGGTAATGTTGGAGAAAACATTGGAGGCGTATCTACACCCTCCACCGACCCGGTAGCTGACACCTAGGTCGCACAGGTATGTTCCCTATTTCCCTAATTTTTTCGGATATATATATGCGTCGAGGAAGACACATGCTTTTCTTGATGGGGGTGGGGTGGGATACCTGTGCATGCTTTTGCTGAACATAACTCGAGGGTTTTTCTTGCCATATATCTTTTCCCTCCGGTGTTCCATATCTAGTAGAACCGGCATGTTTAGGGTTTTATGTTTTTGTATTTTTTTGTGTCAGTCGCAAGAAAGTTAGGTGAACTGAAGGCAATCAAAAGCTTAAATTGCTGATTTTTGTTGATTGATAATTTGATACCCCTCCGAAATTTTTATATGTATGTTAAAGTTGATGAGTATGACCTTTGTGAATCTTTGCATGACATTGAAACTATGAACATGTTTACCATTATATGGTTGTACCTAAACTAGCAGTTAGTAGAAGTGATGATGTTGACTGGTGCTATGTGTGAGTGAGGTTTAATAGCTAAATTCGGTTATGTGTGTCAATCTAGAACTTGCCTGGTCAGTCGTACCGAGATGGAGAATAGGAAACTAGGAAAGGATCATAGGTCGTTTTTGATTTATGAGTCCATTTTAGCCTTAAAAGTCCTACCATAAGAGAATAAAAATCCTTTGATCCAAATGTTTGAGCTTAAATTGACCTTTCTTTTTGTTTACACCAATTCATCTTCCTACTTTTATTAAGAATCAACCTATTTTAGCCCTGGTCCCTCCTTGGACATTGTGAACCTCAACTCAGGCAAATCGCCTAAGTTGAAGGTGGCTATTATAGGGGTGATTAAGAAGAGTCGGGTTGAATTAAATTTGGATAATGGAAAAAAGGAAAGAGTGGGTGCGATATGCATAATGAAAAGAAAAGCAAGAAATAGAAATTGTTGTCAAAAAGCAAGAAAAGAAAAGAAAAAAAGACAACACCAATGAATGCTTGAATAGAGAGAAACCGCATTCGTATTTGCAAATGCAAAGAAAAGAAGAAGAAAGTGAAGGAAAAAGGGGAGAAAATATGAAAAAAAGGTGAAAAGTGGAATCAAGATGTATGTAGTGCCAAGGAGGGTTAAGCTACTAATTCCATATGTACCATACCCGAACCCGAGCCTACGCTACAAGCTTAAAAAATCCTATAGTGTTCCTGGTTACTTGTTTGAAAATAGAGGTATTGAAAGTAAAGGCAAGCCTATGGTATTGCATGCAAACAATTCAAATTTCTTTGTGAGAGTGAGTGAATCTTACCTAGTCCCAAGAGAAATTTATCGACATAATCATATACACATGTGTGAGTATGTGACTTCTTTGAGGTGAGAGCATTTGGTCAACAAAATCGTCTGCAAATTGTCTAGTTCAATGTTATAGATTTATGTCTGTTGTTGCAAGTGACAGTGTTTTGCCATGTTTTGATTCCTCTGTGTTATGGTTGGAAATTTTGCATATGCATTGTGATTTCAGTTGATACGATGAGGGAGGGGTTAGAAAATTTGATTTGATGTATAAATGTGACTGCCGTAAGTTTCCTAGAGTTCTTTCGATTGAAGAGTCGAAGTAGTTTAGTTTATTTTGTTTTATTTTTTCCTGAGGACATGCAAAAGTTCTAAGTTGAGGGTGTTGAAGTGCCGTGATTTTACGGCACTTTCGACGCTTAAAACCAATAACTTATGCACATTCCGGGTATGTTTATATAGGTATGATGTGTTTTGTGTTTAATGTTGCAGGAAAATAGGTTCGGAAGTGAACTGAACAAATTTATGCTAAAAATAAATGAAAGGGTTATTGCCAGGCACTTCATGAGTCGTTGGAAAGAAGCACGACTCGTTGCTGAAGGCGTGGGCAACTATTGAGTGTTGAAGAAGTAGAGACAGTGTACCTGATGAGTTGAGGGAATGACTCGTTACATCTGGTAACGGGTCGTGAAGTCTTTCGTAAAGACTGGGAGAGAAAGTATTAACAAAGTAACCAGTGGAGTTGACGAAAGACATAACTGTTACACCCCGTAAAATTCCCGACACATAGATGGCCTATTCGCATGTTGGTTACGAGTTTTAGAATGCCATACCTGCTAGAAAAAGGCCCGGGGGAAAGATCGGACAAGCGCCAAGTCGGCGCGTCGCAAGGCAAAATTTGACTTATAAATCGCATTCCAGGAATGCGACTTAT
>JACEIK010016333.1:2636-13471 GCA_018107945.1 Datura stramonium
TTTCTCATAGATTAAGGGTATTTTTGGCCTTTTTTCTTTTCTCTTTTACTCATCTCTCCCCTCAAACTTAGGCTTTTAACCTATCTTTGAACTCTAAGGACATGTCACCCCCAAACTTAGGCATTTTACTCGAAGTTTGCATTGTTGATTGTTTAGAAAAGTTGGATATCAAGAGCAATTACTGGTTAAGCTCAATAGGGTTGTCAAAGAATGGATTACGAGCTCCAAAGGGTTGACTAGTGATAGTATGTACTGGTAGGTCATTTTAATATAAATGTGGCAGTTCAAGGAAAGCCTAATATCATTTTTCAAACCAGGTGTGATTTATTATTTCACCTCAAAGATAATTCAGACAACTTCTAGGATACAATGCATGTAAGGAACTATGAAAAATCCTCACAAACTCTTAGCATATGCAGTAATTGAATAATCTCAGACTCATTCCTCTATTAAAAATAATAAACTTGACAAGCAATGTTTGGTCTAGAAAACTCAAGTAGTGCACAGAAAGTCAAACAAGGATTATTTGGCAATCACAATCAGGAAATAGCTCTTTATTTTTCATTTATGCTTGAGTGTTATGAAAGCTCATACATTTGGTATCAAACAAGTTACATGCTGACTACAGAAAATTGACAACTGACTACAGATAAGACATTTTTTCTTAAGAAAGTCGCCTAGTTATCTATCATCAGGAAAAATCACTCGGTTCGATTCAAAATAAAAAAAATAATTTGCTCCTTGAGAAAGAACCATGACATGAAGAAAATCCTCGAAGTTTTATTTAACAAAACTATATCAACACAAGGCGAACTTGATAACAAATTCCTATATTCATATTTCAGTTCAAACAAGCATTTTTATCACAAAAGTAGACCTATGGCGGGCACATATTTACACAATAGATTATCAACTATTACAGATTATCATGTTCATGTTACCACACTTCTAGCTACCCTAGCCCCATAAAATAACATATGTATTGTCCTCAATGTATATAAAATATGGATATAAGAGAAGGTAGGAGCTCCATAGGTCGATAAGGTGTAAGCAGCCTCCTCAGACTGGGCCATAGCATTGAGAACTGTGGTGGAAGTAGCAATATTTGCTACCTTTGAAACGCGTGAACTTGTGCCTGCACCCGCCAATTGTGTTGTCAGGTCATCCATGAGTGCTGGACAACTATCTCCACCTTTCTCTCCTCATCTGTGCCCTTTGTTATATGCACCACCTCAAAGGGCTCCTCATTAATCTCTGCCCCCTATTTTGCTTCCTTCTCACATGCAACCTACAAAAATAATAGCACCGTCAATAAAAAATTTGAGTTGCCTCCCAAGAAGTGTCTGATTTAAGATCGCGGCATAATGCAATTACCTTGATTATTTAGACTTTATCAAGATAAATCGTTTCCCTGCACTTCACTTCTTCTTGCACTCCTAGGTACTGCCTGACCTATTGGCAATTTACCATTTTCTTCTTGCACACTGCATTTCTAACTCAATTTTCCTTAAAAGATCCTAACCACTCAGACTTCACTATGCAGGGAATACTGGAGTCTAAAATTGGATAATAGGATCAAATCACCCGGGGTGAACTCCCTCTTCTCAGCCTTAATCTCAACAGTGTCAATCACTAAAATGACACCCATGTCTCGTGGCTACTTCATAGATTTGCAAACCTTGAACATGACTTTCTCCTTATTTAGCTGAGACTTTAACTCGCACTCTCCACGTTAACCAGTGCTCTTCCTGTGGCTAGAAATGATCATCCTAAGTTGATAGGGATGTCAAAGTCTACCTCAAAATCCAAGATGATGAAATCTGCTGGAAAGATGAATTTATCCACCTTTAAGAATATCTGTTAGTACACCAACTGGTATCTTTATGGTGCGATAGTCCATGAGTAGTCACATCGTGATTTGTTTGGGAGCTCCCAAACCCAACTGTTTATAGACTGTTAGTGGCATCAACTAATGTTGGCTCCTAAATTACACAGTGCTTTGGGAGAAATTGAAGCATCCAATGGTGCAGGGGATTGTGAAAGCCCCAGGGTCTTCATTCTTCTGGACCAAAGAATGAGAAGTAATTACACTATAATGGTGAAAGTTATCTATTGATTCACAACTCATAAATTTTACATATACAAGCATCTGTTCGAGTGCTTCAACTAATGGAATTTTCACTAACAGTTGCGGACATGAATCTCTGCAACTTTTCGTCTTCACTCTTCTTTTTGAGACTCTGAGGAAAAGGAGGAGGTGGCCTCAGAATAGGAGTATATACTTTTATGTCTGCCTTTTCCTCTCCTTTTTCAGTAACAACAGATGGTATCAGGGAATCAACTGATTTTTCTTCCTTCACAGCATCTTCACTTATAACTCTTGACTCTGAGACACCCTCTTCTTTTGCTTCATCAACAAAAGGTCTGAGCTCTTCGAAGAACATTTTTTCACTTCTAGTGTGATAGCCATGCAATGACCATCATTTTTTGAATTTGGTACTGTGTTACTGGGCAATGTACCTTTCTATCTCTAATTCAATGTTGTTGATATTTGTCTTATTTATTGCTCTAGTTGCTCAATAGAAGTGGAGTGTGATTCTACCAGCTAATTCACACTAGATAGTTCTCCACATATTTCTTTGACACTAGCATCTTTGAACTCAACCATCTTCAGAACATGGGCTAGCATGTCTTCCATCTTGGAACTAGAAGTATTACCACCTGCCTGTTCTCCAGCTCTTGGTGGTACATAAGCACCATTTCAATCATTCTTTTGCCCATATGTATTTCTCTAGGTACCTTGGTCCCTGTCTTTCAATACAGACCTGTCGTAGTTGTTGTTTCTGTATCTGTTCCAACCTTTATTTTTTTGACCCTGCTGCGAAGAATCTTTGTTAGATCCTTGAGCATTGGGTCGGGAAATCTCAGTCTGATTATTTGTAAGTTCGCCTCCTCCTCCCAATTAGGATAATACTCATCATTTCGAGGCACTTGCTCCTAGTTAGCTATTGTATTTACTTTCTGAGACCCAATGTAATGTCCCGGAAACTCAAAGTTTAATTCCGAAACTTAAATTTGGAAATCTAGAAAAGCTGTAGAGATTCTACAGAACAACTCACATAGTGAGTCGTTATGAGACCCAATGACTCGTTAGGTCAGTCATGAGAAGAAGGAGTAAGTATTGAAAATAAGAAGCAGTGCACCCAATGAGAGACTTCACGAGTCGTGGTCACTGACCACGACCCGTTGAGTCACTCGTGGTCAGGGCTAAGTTAGGGATATTATCAGTGGAGCAGTGTACTTGATGGGTGGGGGCAACCCTAGTAACAACTCATTACGTCCCCCTTGCTAGAACTTATCATTTTTTAGCCAGTGCTCCTAACGAGTCATCGTCAGTGGTAACGACTCATTAGATGACTCATTACAAAGCTTAGCATTTAATCTTCAGAAGTGTGACAGTGTGGTCCACAACTGGTGACCACGACTCGTTAGGTCCCTCGTGGTGACCTACTGGGGAGCCTAGGCATTGTACCTGACGGGAGTGACCATGAGTCGTGGTCAGCCACCATGACCCGTTAGGGTCACCTGACAGTTTTTTCCAGTGAATTTCTAAGGGATATTTAGTAACTTCCACTCTCTTAAGCTTTAAAATACGTCATTTTAGACGTAATTTTATACTTATTAAGGGGTTTGAACAGTTCCTCCCCTCATTCCCACGTTTATTTTCTAAAAGTTATCGAAGAGTTCCTCTAGAAGAATCACAAGCAAGACTAGGGCTTCTCATCTATTGCAACAGTTCAAGCTCCTTCTCTGGGAGATTGTAGTCAGATATGTGGGAATTCAACGAGGGATTTGATCTTCCCTTATGTCCCCCAAAATCTTTCCATAATTTGTCTATCAGTTTTAGCCCTGAGATTTCGAATACGAATGAATTTCATGTGATTTTTCATTTATTTCTCCTGGAATAATAACCATGTTGATTGTCAATATTATGTTTATCAGTTCCTAATTAAATTTTCAATGTTCATACAAAAAGTGAATTGAAGCCCTAAATTCTGGTATGATGGTTGCTTGCTTGTTAATTCCCCATTTAGCGAATGAAGTATGTTTGGGCTGGAATTTCTTGAAATTCTTATTATATATATGATGAGCAAATATTCCAGCAATAAGAATGATTTTAGCTTTGTCAGATGAGATTTTCTTAATTCTTGAGATACTATGGAATTCCCGTGTTGTTGGAATGAGTTGAGTTCTCAATTAGCTGCTTAGTAGTTCAGTCCAGTTAGAACGTAGAATCTCTTCAGAATCATTCAGAAAATTGTCAATTGATCAGTTTGACTTCAGTTTTTTCTAAGGTGTCAGTGGTGCCACTTAGTTATCAGAATCAGACTCAAATTATAGTTATTCGGTCCATTAGGCGGTCATGACATTCTAGTTATATAACTCTGACCAGCCCCAAGACCCCAATTCAGTTACATTTTGTTCTTAGACGGTTACGACGCTTCCAGATAAGCAGCTCTGACTAGTCTAGAACCCAGTTTCAGAATCTGGTCCGATAAGACTCTCTGGATACTTTCAGTTATATGTCCTTGACTAGTCTTGGGCCACAGTTTCGAGCTGTCAGCTTAGCAGTTTAGTATAGGTTTCCAGTGGGAGTAGGACTTAGCACCGAGCGGGCCAGGGATAGCGCACCTAGGTTCCCAGAACTACGTTGCCAGTGTAGGTTATAGTATTACTTAGCCTGATTAGCCCCAGACTTTTGTAATCACCCAGTTCATGCCTTTATACCCTGGCAAGGTATATTGAGTCCTACCGGTGGGGTGTATACATCAGACTACACGTCTAGCTCACGTGGTTATATGTCGGTTAGAGACTCTCCCACTAGTCAGTTCAGTTTCAGTTCTATCAAATATCTCAGCTTAGTACAGTATCGTAGACTCAGAATTTTCAGACTTAAGGCATGTCTTTGACCACCAGATAGGGTCATCTTGACCAATCCAGTATATATATCAGTAGCTCAGATCAGTTTGCTTGTTGGTCATTACATGTCATTTTAGTTCAGACTTTGTATTTCATTTATGTTTCCTCCCACTTACTCAGTACACTCAAAGTACTGACACATACTTTTATGTTGTATCATTTCATGATACAGCTGCAGGTTCTTAGACTCAGCATCGTTAGCCGTTGCGATTCAGATCCTCCTCTGCTGCAGCCGAAGTATGAGTCCTCATCATTGGAGGGCCTTACTTTACTTTCTTTCAGTTGAGTTATTATTTTTAGTTAGACTTAGATTTAGCTGGGGGCTTGTCCCAGCAACTCATCAGTTAGAATGCTTTCAGACACATAGTTAATTTCAGACTTCAAATGTTTTAAATTTTAATGTTTTCTTCTAGTTTATTTTCTCAAATGCTCTTATGCTGTTATTTCAAAGCTTCCGCTATATATATTGTTTTACTCAAAATATCAGTGTATGATAGACCAGGGGTTGACTTGGGGTCACTTGTGACTTTAAGTACCGTATTACGTCCAGGGTGTAGTCTCGGGACGTGACACCCGAATCCCATCAGATGCTTTGTTATCAAATTCATTTGCATTTTAAGTTGAGCTATAACGATAGGCTCGACCGTTATAATACCCTGACACCTAAGAGCGGATGAATTTAAAAGTTTTAAAAATTGTAATGAAGTCCCCAAAAAATAACAGAGTGTGGGACGAATAAGTTTGAATGGGCTAATTTAAAATTAGGTGGGCCCAAGTGTAGTGCTATTGCGGCAGATTATTTTTTGTCATAACGGAACTGCAGCAGCGATAATTAGTCCCACTGCAGCAGTTGACGCAGAACAGAATTCTGCAATTCCGTCCCAATTAGGATTTAACAACCTATTCCCCTAAAAATGACTAAATAAAAACACCCAAAAATAGGAAGTAGACTTTTTGGAACAAGAAGAGGAACTAGGAGACCGAGGGAGGCAAGAATTCACCCTTCGTAGCCATGATTTTTTGCAAGAACTCAAACTCGGTCCAATCATGCAACGGGAAACGTCTCAACAATAGCTTGGCGCCCAGGTAGGCCATGAATTATTCACCTTCGTGTTAGAATTTAATTATCCATGCTAAGAAGTTCGAGTAAAATATCATTTAATATTTATAATCAGTAAGTATCGGAGGTGAATGAAATAGGAAAAGGGGTGTTGATACCCCTATAATGAGAAAACCTTTAGGTTATGGTTGCAGTAAGAATAGTTTATGCATGGGCGTGCGTGAGAGTGAATTGATGTTATGCATAACAATCTTCGGGCATTGGTGTCGATGTATGTATACATAAATAAATATATAGAGTCATTCTTTCTTAATTATAATTTTGAACGGTCAGTCATACAATATTGTTTATATAATACGAGAACTGAATAGTTAGGGGCAGACTATGATTATTACAAGACGCGATTTAAAACCCATGAATTGAAGGAGTTTGACCTTATATAATGACTTGTACACATGTGTAACGATAATGTGTTGATTGGTCTCTAGACCTTAGTTGTGGTGATTATTGCCCTGTTAAAATTAAATTGTTGAAATAAATTTGATATGGTGTTGCCTTCAACGTAGTGGGTGATATAGAGATGAGTGATGAGATTGCGAAGAAATGATCCATAGGGAGACTTGGAGGGAACTGGTCGAAGTACTGTCTAAACGGTACAACTGCAGTGGGTTTGAACTGCAGCGAGACCGTTGTGGTAGAAGTAATGCCACTGCACAGGGGGTCCAATCTCGCAAATGGGCCAAGTTGCATTTCCTTGCGAAGTTTGGGACGTAATTGGTATTATAATTATCTGGGTAGGAATTGGGCTTGCAAACTAGGCATTTTATTTTAATTATTGATATGTAACTCTTGTTGTGTGTGTGATTTATTGGTTGTTGTATATGATGTGTGATTTATTGGTTGTTGTATATGATGTGTGGTCCCGAAATTGAGGGGTAGGTCTGTATTGATCGAATACGTGAATAGAATATTATGTAATATGGGAATGTAAACCATGGATGTGATTGTGAATGCAAGGCCTGGGCTGAAGGGAGAGAATTTGGATGAGTAGGCTAGTACGACTAGACTTTGAATGATGGTGGAAGGCGCGAGTGGCTCGTGCTCATGGCGAGCATCTCGGTGAGCGGTATGAGGGAGTACACAAATAGATATATGGCTAAAAGACCATACGTATGGGTTAATGGATATGAGTACACCGACAGGTATGATAAAGGTTTTATACAACTGGATGTACGGTACATGAATTTCTAGAGTCTCCTGCATGTCATGACTAGAAGGGCAAGCATAAAACCCTCTGGCATGTGTGTACAGTGATGTGACGGAGGCGTGTGCCTTGCATATCATCGCTCGTAGGATTGCGAGATCAGAAATGGTGCGGTGTGGTATGATATACATATGGCTGTAATGACAAAAAGGGTACAAATATACAAGTGTAATACAAGATATTCCGACATGATCCGGGTTGGACGTGAGACACCCAGTTGGGACGTAATTCTTGGTGATACGTTACAGGTGTGGTCCTAAATGGCAAACTTATGATGTGAATAAAGTAGGTATGTATGTGTATTGATTGTGGGGGAGTAACTCCATCGGCATGTTTGCTGTTTTATTGTGTGTACTTGAATTATTTCATTGGTATTTATAATTGAAATGTTTGATTAAAGTGGTCCTTGTGAGTTGTAGAAGGTAGCGTGACTAGTTTAACTAAGAGTAGTGAATCGCAGGAGATCGTTGGTGAAATTTTATTGCTAATGCATGAAATTAAAGTAGGTTAACTAGTTCTGTAAGGTGAATAAGTAGGGCATCATATAGTAGAACGGACTTGGTCAGTGCTAACGGGAGTGTAACTGAGGTAGACGTGTTGTGATGGTCATATGAGGGAATGAAATAGAAAAGAATTAGCTAAATAGGGTTACTGCCTAAGTAAATGGCGCTGCAACGGGCCAGATGTCGCTGTCGCAAAACCATTGTAGTGGTTAAAAACAACTGTTGCAGCGATAGAAGGGATACAAATTAGTAATTAGGGCAAAGGCTAAGCGCTAGGGTGTTTGTACGAGAAATTGATGGTTTGATGGTGTTGGTAAGGTAACTAATAATTATGATGATTTATGTAGAAATTTGAAATAGTGTATATTGAATTAGTCAATTTCATGTTGATTATTATGCTGTTATGTGAGAACTAATTTTAGTCGGCCGATGATGCTTACCGGTATGTGTAGTGTACTAATACTATCTCGCTACACCTTTTGGTGTAGGTTTTTGCAGGTTTGAAGTATCTTGAATGACGTGGAGTACTCAGCATCAACTTTTGTATTTTTCTCCTTAGACGAAGCTGTGTCATTTATCTTGTCAATTACTCTATTAGCGCTCTTGTACCTGTCTAGATTAGATCGTGGGAGAGTCAAGGTTTTTGAAAAAATATTTAGTTGNAGTCAGAATATGTGAAAAAAACCTAAGTGTGCTATTTATAATCTATTAGCGCTCTTGTACCTGTCTAGATTAGATCGTGGGAGAGTCAAGGTTTTTGAAAAAATATTTAGTTGTTATCTCAAAATATTTTTAAATTGTGAAAATTAATGAGAAGTTTCGTTACTTTTTGTGATGTTCTGAAAGGGTTCTCCTATTGAGTAGAGTCGATGCAGGTGCCCGCACAACCCGCCCATTTGGGGTCATGAAATGAGCCATAACTTGATCTTCTTCCTCCTCTCTTTTAATATGTTCTTTGGACAACCCCTACGTCTGCACACCATTTAAAGCTTCTGACTCCTGAGTGTGTCAGGATCTGTTTGTCCTAGTCATTTTGTCCAGTATCGCACTAGTAATAAAAGACTGGTCCCTCAGTAAACCTTCAGAAATGTTGTTTGCTACAGCTTTATTCAGGCTATCCAGTGATCTGTAAAATGACTGCAGGAGAACTTCATTAGGAAGTCTATGATTTAGGCACTGCTTGAGCTTCTTCTTGAACCTCAACCAAGCCTCATGCAGTGTTTCATTCGACAACTGTCTAATATTGTTGATTTCGTCTCTTAACTAGATCATCCTTGAAGGATGGAAACATCTTTCTAAGAAAGCAGTAGTCAGCTTTTCCTAACATATAGTTGCTTCTCTGGTCAAAGAGAATGAAAATAATCTGATCCGCATAGCTTTCTAAGATACACTAGGCAACCTGTACACCTTGCATATTTCAGTGAAGTTTTTCAAATGCTGGTTTGGATTGTCATGAGCCAAACCTCCATATAGCCCCTTCATACTTAGCAGGTGCATCATGGTGTTGGTGATATCGAACTTGGCGTTTCCACCAAGTTCTGATAGCACAATGGCACCAGTATACCCTATCTACTCCAAATCAATCTCCTCAGTTAGAGGTGCACGTCTGACAGGTGGGATTGATTTCTGCTACCTTGCTGCGCATTCGCATTTGGGGCTGCTGCAACCTGACTTCCGTTAGCTCGACATTATCTTGGTGTTCTAAAGAAACAAAAATAACATAATATAAGAAATATGGATTAAGAACTTGAATTGACACTCATAGATAATTTTGAAAATCATATTCCTTGACAACGACGCTGAAATTTAATACGCTCAAATTACATGTTAAAAAGGCATAAAGCGATCGTCAGTCAAATATTGAATCCAACAGGAAATAAGGTGAAAAACTTGTCAAAAGTGAATATCCAAATTATTTAGTTGATATTTTCAAAGGGAAAAAAATAAAATCACACCTAAGATCAAAGGTAATTTCGCCAATTGTTTGAGATAATTTCTTGATTTGTTTCGATAGTTGAACTAAGCTAGGGCTGTGTTTCCCAAGATTTTTTAACTGTGACAGGTCTATCATATATTTCAACGTAGATTAACATATATACATGCAGAATAGACAATTCTAACAGCCCTCTAAAGTCTTTCGACCCACTTAGAGGAATATCACTTTAAAGGCTTTCGACATTTGGGGGTTTCTTGATTTATTTGTTGTCATCAGTTCCGGGTTGACTATCCTTAAAATAGCTCAAATCATTAGATGAGGGTTGATAGCCTCGAATTCCCGTTATCAATTCTTCTTACTAATCATAACTTCTTTAGTCAAGCAAATTAGATTTTATGCAAGATTTAACATTTGCAACCGTTAAACTATAATCAAAACGGAAGAATTGATTATGCACGTGATTTGCTAACCTCAATCTCTACATCTATAGACCCATCAACGTTAATCAATCAAGGTTCATACAACCCTAGGTATAAAACTTTGCTACTCATAACGTATATGATAACTATCATAATTAAGTTAATTAACAATGAGAAGAAAAAAGATATAATAAGGAGTTTGTTATAATAATAAAACTTACAAAGATTTATCTAAAAAGTTATATTAATTTCTAAGCACGTGTTTTTCTGGTACACTCGAGTCATTTAGTATACACGTAAAATTATTAAAACAAAGAGGAGAATTTTTATTTTTTCTTTTTTGCTATTGGTTAAAGGTATTTTTTGTATTTAATTTTTTTTTGGTATTTAATTATTTATCAACCTTTGAGTTATGAGTTTGAATGAGATTTAGTAATCATTATTGTTTGATCTTTTTTTATTATATTAATTGATTTTTCTGTGTACATATAAATGAGTATATTTTTTTTTTGATGTATGCGACTTAAAAGCATTATAGGGAGAATGAATTCCTTAGTTGACATGAGAAATTTTATTTCAATTCTTTTATCATGATATTCAAATGTTAATTAACAATGAGAAACAAAAAAAACTACAATATGGAGATTGTTATAACAATCAAACTTACAAATAT
>JACEIK010016335.1:0-15853 GCA_018107945.1 Datura stramonium
CTGAACAACTTCCAAACTGACTAGTTCTTGGACTATTGCCCTGGAAACTCTTTTCGCATTTATCAGACCACTTGACACTTCACCTTCTTCTGAGTCAATTTGGTCAAAGGGGAGGCTATGGAGGAGAATCATTCCACAAACCGTCTGCAATAGCCAACTAGACCAAAGAAACTCCTGATGTCTATCGGAGAGATGGGTTTTGTCTAGTTGTTGACTGCTGCTATCTTCTGGGGATCAACTTGAATACCCTCTCGGGAGACCACGTGACTGAGGAAAGCAACTGATTTTAGCTGGAATTCACACTTACTGAATTTGGTGAATAACTGACGGTCCTTGAGAGTCTGTAAAACTATTCTCAGATGACTTGCACGTTCCTCCTCTATTCTGGAATAAACCAAGATGTCATCTATAATGACAATAATGAACATGTCCAGGTATGGATTAAATAACCTGTTCATCAAGTTCACATGCAGGAGCATTGGTTAGTCCAAATGACATAACTACAAATTCATAGTGACCATACCGAGTATTGAAGGCTATTTTTGGAATGTCACATTTTCTGACCCTAAGCTGGTGGTATCCTGATTTGAGATCTATTTTGGAGAAATAACTATCTCCCTGAAGTTGATCGAACAAATTGTCAATCTTAGGTAGAGGATACCTGTTCTTAACTGTGACTTTGTTCAGTTGATGGTAGTCGATGCACATTCTGAGGGTACTGTCTTTCTTTCGCACGAATAGAATTGGGGCACCCTATGAAGATATATTGGGCCTGATGAAGCCCTTATATAGAAGGTCTTTTATTTGTTCCTTCAATTCCTTAATCTCAGATGGAGCCATTCTGTAAGGAGAAATAGAGATGGGTTGGATATCCGTAAGGAGGTCTTTTCCGAAATCAATCTCTCGCTCGGGAGGGACTCCGAGAAGATCTTCGGGAAAGACATTAGGAAATTCACTAACAACTATGACTGACTAAATAGTCTAGGTCTTGGAGATGGAGTCCCTAACCCTAACTAAGTGATTGATGTACCCCTTTGAGATCATTTTCCTAGCCTTAAGGTACGAAATAAACCGACCCTTAGGTGCTGAAACACTACCTTTCATTTTAAGACTGGCTCGTTAGAAAACTGAAACTTGACGACTCTGGTTCTGCAGTCGACTGAAGCATAAAAAGAATTTAGGCAGTCCATGCAAAGGATGAGGTCGAAATCGACCATATCTATCTCTACTAGATAAACTGAGGTGACTTTACTCAACACTATGACTGGACAATTTCTATATAGTCTGCTGGCTCTAACTGACTCACCAACCGGAGTAGAAACTGAGAATGGTTCTGAGAGGACTTCTAGACTAATATCAAACTGAATAGCGATGTAAGGAGTCCTAAATGAAAGTATGGCTCCTTGATCTAGCAAAGCATACACATTAATGTGGAAAGGTGCAACATACCAGTAACCACGTCAGATGAGTTCTCCTGATCCTGCCGAGAAGATAGGGCATAAAACCGATTCTGTCTCTTACCGGTCCCAGTGCCTGCAGTAGTGCCCTGCTGAGCTGGGCGACCTGCCGGGGCTACTGAGATAGTAGACTGGGCCCTTTCCTGTCCTGCTGATGGGCACTCTCTCAACTTGTGACCCAACTGGACATAACCAAAAAAGCACTCCTTGCCCAAATGGCACTCCCTAGGGTGATTCTTGCCACATTTGGACAGGTTGGGAATGAGCGGTTGGTGGAAACATAATTCTGGGAATGGGATCCTGATACTCCACTCATTCTGTCCTTGTGGGACTGGAAAAAGGGGGCACCAGCTAATGAGAGTGTTGGAGGTCCCTGCTGCTGCTGCAGGCGACTACCACCGCCTGACCTCTACTGGCCATACTTAGATTGGCTTGTCCTTGCCCACTTGTTCTCTCTCTCAATCTCCTTCAACCTTTCTGCCTCTATCTGCTGGGCATGAATAATGAGTTTGGAGAGATCTATATCCTTGATGATCATTGTGGTCCTGCATTCATAAAGCACCAAATCCAAAACTCCGTTAACGAACTTGAGCATACGAGCCCTCAGCTCAGCAACCATCTCCGAAGGAAATCTCGATAGTTTAGTGAACATTAATTCATACTCCTCCACTATCATGGCGTTCTACCTCAAGTTCATGAATTCGACAACCTTAGCTTCCCTCAGCCCTCGTGGAAAGAATTTGTCAAGGAACACAATAACAAACTCGTCCCACTCTACCGGTCCTGCTCTATTCGGCCTCCCTTCCTTTCACTGCTTGTACCAAATCTGAGCCACCCCTTTCAACTGGTTGGCATCCAACTCAGCACTCTCAGCAGCTGTGACACCCATGATTTAGGTGATTTTTGGTATCTTGTCCATACACTCTTGTGGGGCCTCTTCTACCTTAGACCTATGAAAAGATGGGGGATTCATTCGCGTGAAATCCCAGACCCTGGCCATAGATGCAGACCCATTGGTGTTCACTGGTACCATGACCTGCTGGTTGACCTAGTTGGTCATTGCATGAGCCATCATCTGAATAGCAGCCCAAAATTCTGTGTGGAACACTTGGTCATCTTGAGGAGCTGTGGGAGCTGGTGGGTTGGGATGGTTAGAATTTTCAGTCCTTTTACCATTTCCTCTATTGGGAGGCATTGTTATATTAAAAGAGTGGAGAACAAGTTAGGAGGACGTATTAAAGTTTAAAGCTCTACGCAAGATAAGCATTATGAATAAAGGGAGTTTTCCTAGAAATGCCTTATAGTGTGGACGCTTCACACCCATGAAAATAACTCTACTCGACACAGCTTTCAGACATCCTAGGACACTATAAACCTAGGGATCTAATACCAAGTTTGTCACGACTTGAGTCTGCACCTTGGATGTGACACGGTACTTAGGGCCACAAATGACCCCAAGCTAACCCATGGCATAACATACTACTAAAATACTAAAAATAAGTTATAATAGGAAGTTTTGAAATCATTATTGAGATAAATTTCTTAAATAACAACAACAAATAACATACTGAACTACTAACTTTGTCTGAAAGCCAACTAAGAAACTGGTGAGTTGCTGGGACAAGTCCCCAGCTAACTCTAAGGTCTGAAACTAGTAACAAAATACAATAGCTGGAAAAGAAACATCCGACCCTCAACAAATAAGGACTCACTACAGAGGTTTGCTAAACATCACTAGAGAAGGACTATTGACGGTGCTGAGTTTGAGAACATATGTCTGTATCATAAGATGATACAACATAGAATGTATGCATCAGTACTTTGAATGTACTGAATAAGTGAAATATGAAGCAAAGTATAAAAATACTGAAAAATCTAAAAAAAATAGTGCTGACAGGACGTGCAAAGTCTATAACTAGAATCATAGATACTGAAATCATCTGTAAAAACTCAAAATGCTGTGCATACTAATAACTGACTGAAGGTCATAGACACATCTGGGAACCTAGAGGACTGAACTGAACTGAAGACAGTGACTGTATTGGATTGATCTATATTGTACTATACTATGGGAGAACTATAACCGACATGTAACAATGTTATTTAGACGTGGAGTTCGATGTATACTCCCCATCGGAGAAGGCCCACTATACCTTGCTAGGTATGTAGCTGAATTTGATGATCACTGTCTGATGCCTATTTATTCTAACAACCTATGGTGGCAATGTAGTTCTAGGAACCTGGGTGCACTGAACCCCGAACCACTCGGTACTAAGTTCTACTCCAACTGGAAATTCTAATTGGTGACTAACTAGGCTGATAGCTCAAAACTATTATCCTAAGACTTAAGTCGGGAATACTTATCTAGAAGTACCTTGAGAGTCAAAAGGACCTGATAATTGGAAGCTAAGTATTCTAGGACTGGCCAGAGCTATTTTATCTGAAAGCATCATAACAGTCTAAAGAACAACCTGATGAATGATGACTGAGACTATGGAGTTTTACTAAACTCCTCAAGAGATTGAATGTAGTCAAACTGATCAGATAACATTTCTATAAGGCATTGAGAGAGCTAAGTACTGACTGAGACTGAACAAGCAATAAGCTAACTACTGTTCACATAACTGTACTATCATGGTGATTAAAAGAACTATCAGAATCAAGAAACATTCATATCTGGACAATTATGCAAAACTCTTTCAAATTCATTTCAAGATTAGGGATAAAACACATATGTCACGCCCCACCTTGGGAGGCATGATTGACACCTAGTGCCATACTGGGATCTGACTGACCTGGCTGGGCTGATGCACGTCTCGTGCTTTCCTGCAACTCTATTCAAGAAAACAACGAGCTATATCTCTGCTATAAACATAGCCCTCGGCCGACAAGGCCGTATAGCCACCTGTAAATAAAAATATCTAACCCACAGTAGGCAACAAAAGGGATCCTATGTGGGCTGACAAGACCACCACACTGTCTAGTTATAACAGAAATGAGAACAAGCCACTACACTACACCCCACATGGACAACATACAAAACATAACTAATTCTGGCCCCACACGACCAACAACAACTAACTAACTGATGACTATAGACTGCAAGCCTCTAAGAATACAAATAGAGGTCGGGACATGGCCCCATCCTACCACGAATGCTATACAACTGAAGGACTGTAACCTCTACAACCTGGAAACTCCAAACAAAGGGAGCTGGCCAAACTTCTGACTCTGAAAAGCTACTACTAAAAAGCCTGAACTTTGTCTGTCTAAACCTGCAGGCAAGTAATGCAGCACCCAAGGACGGACATCAGTACAATACATATCGAATATGTAAGGAAATAAGTAATTTGTTAAAGACTGAAAATAAATAGAGAGAAGGGGCAGAAAGATTAACTTGTAAGCTGGCTTATTCGTAATCTGTGTCTAACAAAGCACTACACATATGTGAGCTACGAGTGTATAATCATATGTTCATAAGCTATAGTTAGTAGACAAGAATACAAACAAGAACCTAACCTGGCCCCCAAAAGCCTAGAAGGTACAAGCCACCAGAAATAACCTACTAGGACCCTCATAAGCCCTGGAAAGTACACCTCAATCTATATACCCCTAACCAGGATTCTATGACTCTACTGGTGCTATAGCCAACCTACCTGTCCCCCTAGGTCTGCAACTGAGCGTGCTCAGCCCTTGAACTGTAGCTATGTCTGAGTCCAGTGGACTCCTGATATCTGCACCCGGGCACCAGGCTTGACAGGAGGTGCCGATACGACATAAAAGTAGTCTAGCCATGGAATGGACTGTATAAGGTCCTAGGCCTCATCTTCGTCTCTCGCGTATGGCATACCGCTCCTTAAAGAGACTTCATCTAGCCCCTCACGGGCGACGACATAGCTAGTAACCCTGGGGTGGTCATGGAAGGCTCCTTAGCGAGGGAAATCCCAACCAAGGTGTTGTACTGAAATCTCAATCTAGCCACTCAAAGGCATATATTGCCTTCTGGGCCTAATGCTACCACTACTCGTCCCATGGGATAGTTTGTAAGGCTGCTAGCAGGCACACCCCGTGCACCTGTATCTGATTAGAAGATCCTGATAGTGATCATGATATCTAATAGTATAGACTGGATAGGGCAAGATCTGAAAGTGGCCTAACATAACTCTAAACATCCTATCTGGACAACTATGACTCAAAAACAACTGTGGGGTTAGGGATGACTAATTACTTAGTTCCTCTGCCTAGAAAAACTGTAGGGATGCTATTGGCCGAACATTCTTTTGAGCGATCAACTTCTAATCCTCCACAGGAAACTTACTGACATTCTTAGCATGTGGGTAGTACTGTACTAACGTGGTACTAGTCTCTTAGACCTCATCTTGGTCCATTTGGATCTTATATTACTTTCTTGTTCGATACTTAACCTTATAGACAAGTTTATATAGACTTAGCCACTCCTGAAAATCTGTACCTGAGTGTCTTATAAGAACTGGATGGGGCGCTGGCTCGGCCTCTAACTACTGATAAGGTCCCCTTAGGGTACCCACGGGTCTATTTGACCTAGACGACTGGGCTGGCTTCCTTGGCGACCTGTATGATAAATGCTAAGTCACTAGGACTGACAATTACTGGTAATAGCTAATCAGGTGGCAGGCTATCACTTAGTTCATTAGACAACCCTAGGCCGCTGACTCTAAAATATGGCCTTCCTATCTAAATTTCTGGCCCTGGGGCGTAAGGATACGCCAATGGCCCCTGGGCATGGATTTCTGGAAACAAAGGCGCCAAACTAGTAGTTATATTGCCTAACTGCACCTATGTTGTTCAACTTACTAACTCAGGCCCATTAATTATCCACAACTTCTAGGGTCTAAGCGTGACAACAAAACATACAATTCTACTAATACAACGAACTAGAGGATTGAAGAATTTACGTGACGCTTCTAGCGCATACCACACTTAACACGTTCTTTCACGACAAGGAATACTACGGTATAAGCTATATACGTTTCTAGAATCTAACCACAACATATATATTCATAGTCTACAACTATAGTTGTCCACAACATATCTAACCATAATCTACTTATAGAAATTACTTGCAACATATGGAACCGTGATTTCCATTCAAGAACATAAGTATATTACTATACGACGAGAAAAACTTGCTGAGGGATAAGCCTTAACATACCTCTATTGTCGTTCCCTGAATAACCATTAAGTTTCAACTCGTATTCGTCAGCTCTTTTCAACTGTAACTTTAATACTGAAAACTAAACTCGGAAATATCGAGAACTTTTAATACTAATAGCAACTATAATTCAATCATATAAAACATGACCAAAAACTTATAATTTTCCGAGAGTTCAGAAGGGAAAAATGCTTACTTGAAGCCTGTGGCCGTATAGGAATCAATTTGGAGAAATTCTAACAACTTTTGCTCGGCGGGGTTTCGATTTTCTGGGCGAATTAATGCTCCCTGTAGGGTTCGAATTCAATACCTAAAGTTAATTTGAGTTTGGACGGCGTTTGGCAATGTAATCGGATGAAAAATTACTAAATTTCACATATCTTCTTACTTCTGGCCGAATATGAAATGTCGGTAAATGATTTGAAATAACCAACGGGTCTATTTATCTTACATGGGTGATGGTAGGGCACCGCCCATCGTGCCTCACTCTTTGCCGCATCGCGCCCCTCAACACGCTGGCCTGCTGGCTGGCGCGTTGCACTGCCAGTGGACTGCTGGCTGGCGCATCGTGCTGGCCCCTTGTGGCCTAGCCTCACCTGACCCTGCTTACGAGGCTTTTTTCACACGCGTCAAGCTCTTCTTACTCTTCACAAATCCACGTGTATGCTTACTAATCGTTAACATTTACGAGGTGTAACAACATATTTCATGAAAAAGATATCAACATGAATCATAGTTAGTAATAACCTTAAAGATTGCATAAGAATCATGGAAAGAAGGAAGATTCATAATCTAACTGAAGAACAACCCTAACCTTGATATTTAGAGAATTAGAATTGATAGGGTTTCTATAAGAGTTTTGGGGTACAAGGGAAGAGCAATTCCCTTGTTGAAATCCTACATACCTGGAGAAGGATCCTTGAGAATCTGAGAAGAAAGATTGGTTGCCCTAGCTTGCTCTGAGAAGTCTGTGCCTTTTTCCCACAATGTTTTCGAGAGATTTTGAGAGAGGTGAGGGAGAAATATTGACTAACCCCCTTTAACCCCTACTAATTTATCCCAAAAAGACATAGTCTAGGAGTTAAAATAATAGGAAGTTACAAAAACTTCCCTAAAATTCGGATTATTAAAATCCCACTGCCAGTCACTAGGAGGGACCTAACGAGTCGTTAGGTCACTGGACATCTCGTGGCCTCCCCTCATTGCCACTAGCAAATTTTCCTCTTTACAGAGCTTATTTGACTACTTCATCTAGAAATTTGTCATGACTCCTAACGGATCATTTCACCACATGCTACGACACTCTGAAACTCAAGTTTTCAACGATCCATCTCACCCCACGGGACACCTAATGACTCGTTAGATGTCACAATGACTCGTCGCCACCACTCATCATCATCACTAGAATTTTATCTTCTTCCACCCCTTCCAGACGATGACTCATTTGACAAGTCGTGAAGTGGCACCACGACTCATCCCCCAACTCGTTAAGTCCCCAGGAAATTCCAATATTCACCAACTGAGGCACACACGACAGGTCACTTAATGACCTGTCGAGCCACACATTGAGTCATTCTATGACTCTTTCTATGACCTTGTGTAAGTTTTCTTGTTTTATTCATTTTAGTTCTCTGGTTCGATCTTAGGGACATTTGGGGTGTTATAATGTCGGTTATGAGAATCTCTCATTGTTCTTCATGTTTCATGTGTTTTCATGTTCAGGATTTATGATATCATGTTTTATAGTATATTTGAATTATTGATCAATTTATGAGTTTTTCTTATGATGAGATTTTTGATTTTATTTTCAAAACCTTTGGTCGTTATACTTCAAATTATGATGAACAACTCATGTGTTATGACTATGTCACAATCGTTATTTTTAGCATGTTTTTCTAACTCTTGTGTTTTACTTATCCTCCATACTCAGTACATTCAAAGTATTTATCGCATACTTTCGTTTTATATCATCTCATGATATAGGTTTGGGTGATCAGTCCTAGCCTCACCATTAAATTCGCTCTTGCTCTAGGTTCAGCCCAGCTTTTAGTGAGTCCTCACCATCTGAGGATGTTAGTTTTGGCTTACGGTTACTTTCAGTCATTTCAGTTTGCAAACTTAGTAGAGCTAGTTGAGGGCTTTTCCATAAGCTCATCTTATGTTAGAGGCTTTTCAGACGATGATGTATAGGTATTAAGTTGTTTTGACTTGTTTGATTTGGTTGATACGTTTATGATATCTTCGGCTTCTTCTTATGCTATATCTTAAGTTTGTTCCACTTAGTGTATGCTTATACTTATGTTATGCATGTACCATAGGTTAGGTTGGAGCAATTTATAGTTCTAGGTCCCATGTAATGTCTGGGATGTATGCTTGGATTGTGACAATTACTTATAGGATCTTGCCTATGTGTTGTTTCCCTTTACATCGTGCCTTCAAGTCTGAGCTACTAACACTAGACCTAGAGTTACTATCCTTTTTTGCTATTCAGTTCATAATTATTCTCATTCACCTCTTTCCGATTCCTTGTAATATCTTGCCTACACCCTGCTGTTGAATTTGGAAATGCATTGCAAAAACATGAGTAGACTAAAGGGGCAGAACCTGATAGTTTTTTTTATTAGTTACATGAAATAGAGGCTAGAAATGAGTCAATGTAGCAAGTTCAAAATTCAAGCAATGAATATAATGGTAAAGATTGCAGGACAATGGTTATGAACAGGAAATCTAAAGAGATTTGAATTGTCTCTCCAATTTATTGTGAGATTGGTGCAACTAGTTTTAACAATGCAAGAGATAAACAACCACTTGGTGCATGGCATGCATCAGACAGTCCAGCTAGATTATTAATAAACACATGCATGTTTTGGCTACATACAAGGATGCACAACCTATGCAAAAGATTAATGATATGTTGGCTAGAATTGTCTGACTCGTGATGATGAGGAAGTTCATGTTGAATTGTATGGTAGTGAGAAGATTTGTTTAGTAATGCAATGAAATTGGTTGTTTAGGATAATTAAAATGTGAAAAAAATTATTTCTTTAGTATCTTTAGCTTCTATATTAAATTTATATCATGGTATGTATCAAAATATTGGATTAAATAGCTCAATACAGGAGATCCCTTCTCAAACTAATTTTACATATAATTTGGTCTCTTCTAACATCCAAATATATGTTATGAGTAATAGTTATTGAAATGAAATGGCGGAGAAAAAACACGAGCAACTTATATCTCCTCCTATGAATAATAAATTGAGCCCCAAAACACCAATCTTTGTACCTAAGAGCAGTGACATTGTTAGTTCTTCATCTCTGTCACCTATTGGGCAGCAAGTACAACAATTTTCTGTTTGTAACAAAAAGCTTCTTAATTGATTAGTAAGTTCTGATGTTGAAAATTGACTTCTATTACACATATTAACACTAAAAAGAAATTGTAAGTTGGTGGAAGCAATACTTTCTATCAAAATAGAATTTATAACCTACAATGTAAGAACATCTTTGAGGAATGTGACAGAGGCTATTTTTGATTTTCTTTTTACAAATACAGATAGGGATGTAGATATTTCTCCTAGGCAACAACACAATAATAAAAAGAATCATAGAAGAAAGAATAGTTTGGATAGTAAGATGACTGAGGAGTTAATTCCAAGACACTTACTGATGTGACATGCAAAGAAGAATCATACAACAGTATTAATAACTTCAACAAGATCTAATAAATTGTATAATAAATAATGAACTATCAAGTACTCTTGAATTGATTTAGAAAGGAAGACAAGTCTTGTTGAAACACAATGATATCTGAATTTACATTCAAGATCTTGTGAAGCTATGTTAATTTTGATTATTGAAAAAAAATGTACAATTGACATTCACATGCTAAAGAAATATAATGAATCAGGTCCTCATAAATCAATAAAGAAGGGGAACAACAAAGAAAATTTCCAAAGGAATTAATGAGAGAACCTTTTTGTTTGAGTAGAGAGGGAGACTATCAAAAAGAGAAGATTGAGATTGTTTAAGTGTGCATCATATTTCCATGAATAATTAAAATAGGAGAGAATTTTAACTCTACAAGGACTGCAAATCTATACAACAAAAGTTACCATAAACTTGCACATGAAATTAGTTTCAAACAACGAGTCAAGGAAGCCCTATTTGCATTATTCAGAGAAAGATAAAATCAAATTTAGATTGGATTCTTGCCAAGTATTGAAACAAAATAAAACTTGGATTGGAGAATTGGAAGGTGGCAACTTACTCTGGTATAATTCCACATCAATGAATCTTTTGAGTTCTACCACACCCTAAGACAATTCTACATGAAGAGTCTCGAAAAAGAAGATACTATTGCAACAACAGTCCTATTCCTATCAAGTTATATCCATATAGTTCTTTAGTTTTTAATAGCTAGTTTCTTGGAGTAATTCTAAGACAGGATCTTGATTATATTCTTTTAGATTGTAATAGGCATTTTCAGGTGATGTTGGACATATTTCTATGCCCATTTGCCATGTTTTTAACAATATTTGATAATATTTTGAGTTCATAATACTTAATTTATGCTTAGATTCATATGTGTGTATGTTTTATGTACTAACAAATGATTTAAGTTAATTTGAGCAGGAAACTGAGCAAAATGGGCTCAAAATGATGCAAGGGGGGAAGATTTGAGGAGCTGAAGGGCCTGGTGCTATGGCTGGCACCCCCTACCAAGTCCCGAACTTCAAAGAACAAAATTTCAAGTTGGGCTATGGTTGGCGCACCGCACCAGACCTTGAACTTTAGAAAATTACACTTCACAAACTTGGCTAGATGAGTGGCACCCCGCGTCAGAGGTGTACAAACATAGAGAAATTTGAAAAACACCTTGGTGAGATAGAGGGGGCGATATGCCAAACCTTGTAGGGAGTTGAAATTATTGTAAATTTGACTAATTTTGTAGTAGGAGATACATGGGGCGACGTGCCAGGGTCATTTCAGGGCAGAAAATGCTGATTTTAAAGCCAAATTTTAAAGGACAGAAGCACCATTTGAAGGCTCATCTATAAATAAAGGCCTTAGGTCATTTGTTAAGTATATTTTAACATCTTGGAGAATTATTTAATCATATTTTACATTCCATAGTTCATTTATGAAAGCTTGTAAGTCGTTTGGACAGAAGACACAGTTCTACAACTAGGTTTTCTCTTCTTTACTTCATATTTTCGTATGATGATGATTAAATATTCATTTTTCGGCTTGAGTATGAGTGGATAAACTTATATTCTAGGGTTTTTTCCATGGTGAATGGTTGATTGTTTGAAAGACTAATTAAATTTGATGTTGATTCTTCAATTATGGTGCTTGTATTTATTTGTATTAATTTATTATTTATGAGATTAATCACCTTATAAGTAATCTGTTGGCTTTCGATTGAACTTGGCAAAAGGGAATCGAAAGGGTTAAAAATAAATACATAGCGGGAATTCAAAGATCCTTGAACCCATTGGTAATAGGATAGAAGTTGTTGTTGAGAATAGGGATATACCCTTCAACCACATTTAGTTGAAATACAAGTAGGCATAATTGTTATTTCATTGTTCTCCTGTGACCATAGGGATATAGGCGTTAGGGTTCATGAAATGATTCTTGGATCTAGGGATAGTGATAAGAAATGGGATAGTAACTTGCAACTAACAACCATAGGAAGAATCATGCTAGTTTAATTATTTCTTTAAAACTCAACTTGAAACCAACCAAGTGTTATTGCCCTAGTATTTAACCATCATCAAAATACAATCAAGCTTACAATTGTTTTAGTTAATTTTATATTTGAAATTTGAGTAGTTTAATTTTCCAAACCAATCTTCATTTTAAATGTTTGTTAAATTAGTGAAATTAAAGTGAAAACCTTATAATGATTAAATTGACAAGTTCCTTGGGTATGATATCTGGACTCCAAAATCCTATATTACTTTACGACCATGTGCGCATGCGTGTACTTGGGCGACATCAAGTTTTTAGCACCGTTGCTAGGGACTTGAATATTTTTTAATTAATTGTAGGTTAGAATTTTTTTTCATTAATCTGTATTCTTCTTTTGATTCTAATTTTTTTTGAAATTTACAGGGTTGTTTGCCTTAGTGTATGCCAAGCAGGAGAAGTCAAGGACCACCTTTGGCTTCTGTTGATCCTGAAAAAAAGAGAACCTTTCGAAGGTTAGCTATGGAAAACATAGGGAAAGCAACAGGTAAAGAGAATGATCAAGTTCCAATGATGAATTTTGCTAGGCCTAATTTGGAGAAAGCTTTTAAAGAGATCATCAAAACGTCCATCACTGGAAACTTTAAGCTGAAAGACGGGACCGTATAGTTGGTCCAAAACACTTTCTAATTTCAGGACAAGCCGCACGAGGATCCCCACAGGCATTTGATGATGTTCGTAGAGCTGAGTGAAAATTTCCACTACCAGAACATGTCAGATGAATATGTCAAACTAACTCTGTTTCTATTCTAATTGATCGGGGAAGCCAAGGAGTGGCTTCAAAATTAGCTTGAAGGTTCCATCACCACTTGGGAGATCCTCTCCAATAAGTCCATCATTCGACTTTTCTGTTAGAAAAGAACTAAAGAACTGGGGGAAAGATCTCCAGATTTGTACAAAAAGATGGAGAAACGCTAGCTCAAGCATGGGAACGTTACAAGGGTTACTTGAGGGATTTTCCACACCACATGAAACCTAAGGAGATAAGTGGGCACAACTTCATAGAGGGTCTGAAGCCCGAGTCGAAGATATTCCTAAAAGTTACCTCATAGGGACAGATTCTGTCCAAGAGTCATGATGAAATTGAGGCTCTCTTGAACCTCATGTCCACGGGGATTCAGCATTATCAAGACTCAAGCAAAGCAACAAAGGTGTCAGGATAGCTAGAGGTAGATGGTGTTGCGGCAATCAGGGAAAACATTAGCTAGATGGTGAATGCAATCAATAAGTTAGTAACCACGTCAGCAGGAGGGCAAGTCCAGTAGGTACAAATCCCACCACAATCATGTGAGGCGTGTGGAGAAAGTCACACTATTCAGGTTGTCCTCTTAATCCTGAGTCTGTATATTTTGTGGGACAACACGATCGTGGTGGAAGTTTTTTAGGTAATGTCTATAATCAGAGGTATCAGAATGGAGAATATCCCTCATGGGGAGGGAATCAAAACTTCGAAAGGCCCCAGAACACTTATCAAAGGCCACAGGGCCAGAAACAGAGCAATTCTCTTGAGGAGACAATAAAGCAATGGATGGTGCAACAGACGCAAGTGGTTAATGAAATATAAAAGTCCATCCATGAGCTTGAGAGGCAAATGGGGAAATTGGCCCTACAGTAGAACAATAGACAATAGGGGGCACTCTCGGGTAACACCAAAAAAAAACCCCAAGGAAAATATGAGCGCAATCTTCTTGCGCAGTGATAAGGAGCTGTGTTAGGCTATTCCCAGAAAAGAAAAAGCTGTTGAGGAATAGGGTGTGAGTTCCAAGACTGAAGTGGGTGAGTCAAGCCACCTAAAACCTGAAGATTGTGTTAGCTAGACCACCTCCTCCATTCCCTTAAAGGTTGGACAAGACAGAGGACACAACTTTTATAGTAAGTTTCTTGAGTTGTTAAAGAAGGTTCATGTGAATTTTCCATTGATCGAGCTTTTGCAGGAAGTTTGAAAGTACGATGTGAATTTTCCGTTGGTGGAGCTTTTGCATGAAGTATCGAAGTATGCTAGGTATCTCAGGGATATCATGGCTAATAAGAGAAGGCATATAGAGTTTGAAACCGCGACTCTTGTGGAAGAGGGTAGTTCCTAAATCAAGAACAAAATTCCTAAAAAGCTAAAGGACCCCAGGAGCTTCACCATCCCTGCCACTATTGGGAGCAAGGAAGTTGGTTCGACCTTATGTGATTTGGGTGCGAGCATTAATTTTATGTCTCCATCCCTATTCAAAACTCTGGGATCAGGTGAAACATATCCTACCACAGTGACGTTGCAGCTTGTGGACCGGTCTCTAGCCTATCCTAAAGGAATCATTTAAGATGTCTTGATTAAGGTAGAACCTTTCATCCTGCCAATGGACTTTATAATCCTGGACTATGAGGCAGATGCATCAGTGTTATACCCTGGGAACCCAATGATCATACTCGAAAGTAAAAACGGAGAAAAATTAAAAATTTGCACCAATGACCCATAAGGTGGGTCATGAGGAGTGAACATGAGTCGTGAGGTGACTCATGGTCATCAAGATTTGGCAAGGCCGGAGTGAGGAGGCCACGGGCCTGACCACGAATCGTGGTCAGACCTCACAACTCGTGAAGTCACCCGTTGTCTACCTTGGATGTTTTGGCAAGTTGGGATGGGCAGTGTAGGCCACGGAAGGTAACCACAAGTCGGGGTCTGACCTCACGACTCGTGAAGTCACCCGTGGGGTCCCCTTGGATGTTTTGGGCAGCGGACTCAACGGACCATGGCCACGAGTCGTGCCTTGTGGAAACGACCCGTGAGGTCCCTCGTGGGGATTGAAGACTAGGAATTTCCTGCATTTTAATAAGGGTGTTTTCATGATTCTTAAGTTCATAAGGCCTAAACAATGTCATTTTGGATATTTTTCTAAGTGAGATAAGATGAGTTAAGTCCTTTATACATGCCCATTCTCATGCAAAAGCTTAGAGAGAGATTTTGGGAGATTTAAGGTCTTATTCCCCAAATTTTCGTCAATTTCTTTGTGGGTATTCAAGGAACCTCGAAAGCAATCCATTCCCAGGTATTTAGGGTTTTAGAATGGGTGAAATCCTTCCTCACCCATGCCCAAATTTCGAATTTAATCATGAATTCTCCTATTCAATTCCATGGGGTTTGCCCAAAAGCATGAAAATGTGATTTCTCTTTATGGATTTGAATCAATTGAGTTTTAATTATTGAATTATGAATGATGGGAAGGTTTTACATTACTTTCTTTAAAATTAGGTTTCAATTTGTTAAATAAAAAATGCCTATTTGATGAAAGTCATGGAAGTTATGATTTATGATGAATACTATATATTTTGAGTTTATTGATTATGGGAAAGCATGATTCCAAAATCCCATGTTTATGAGCATATTTTGAAAGAATTGAATATGATGAAGTATTGGGCAATGCCCACATGTTGAAGATGATTTATGATTTATGAAGTGAATTACA
>JACEIK010016337.1:0-15848 GCA_018107945.1 Datura stramonium
GCAGCGCCCCAAAATGGGCGTCAGTACCACTGGTACTGAGTATGCAAAGCAATAACTGAAAGCAAACAATAATACTGATAGATACTGAAGTAATAGGAGATGGGTTGAGACTGACTGAAAAGAGCGTAACTTTACTGAAGAGAGTAAGAGTCATACGTGATAACATGGCGGTCTACTTTTATCTACTAATAACTAACACAACATAGCATACAAGAACCTTACCAGCCCCCATAAGCCGTAAGGTACCAACCAACACATAGTCTATATACCCCTACCCAGGTCATACCATCCACCTAGTAACTATGAGCATCCAGCCGGCTATTCGCAATTGCGGTGAAATGTCTCTCTATCCTTCTAACTCATGCTATTCGCAATTGCAGAATCATGTCTCCCCGCAGAGTTAACGATAGAAGAAATTGGAATGGAAATGGCCACGAGGATGGAAATGGGAACGGGCACTAACAAGCCCACCAGTTCGGGAGCACCATTCCTCGGAGCCTATTGCTCATGCTGAATTTAGGGCAACTATTTAGATGCTAGCACATGCCTTGATTGCCCAGGTCAACTAGAAGGAAGTGGCTCATGTCCCGTAGAATGGGAATGCGGTGGCATCACGAGTCAGAGATTTCCTAAGGATGAAACCACCAGAGTTTCTTGGGTCAAAGGTGGACGAGGATCCACATGAGCTTATTGACGAGATTTTGAGGATCACTCAAGTCATGGGGGTGAATGGAGAAGAGTGTGCTGATTTGGACTCATATCAGTTAAAGAGGGTCACACACATTTTTTTAGACAGTGGAAGGATAGTAGGGCAGCTGGAGCAGGCCCTATTAGTTGGGAGGAGTTTTATATTGCTTTCCTAGATCGGTTCTTCCCTCGTGAGATGAGGGAGTTGAAGGCAGCTGATTTTGTAAATCTAAAGCAGGGGAAGATGACAGTGCAGGAATATACCCTTAAGTTCACTCGTCTATCAAAGTACACCCCAGAGTTAGTGGTGGATCAGAGGGCGCGAGTGAGTAGGTTTTTTCATGGGGTGGTGGACTATCTAGACAAGGATTGTAGGACCGCTATGCTCCATCAGGATATGGATTTCCCTTGGATAGTATTATACGCCCAGTAGATGGAGGCGGAACATATGAGGGAGAGAGAGACCAAGAGGGCTAGGACAGACGACTATAGATTCTCTCAGCAGAGACTTGGTGGTTGGCACCGATAGCAGTCCCACCAGAGATCTTCAGCCCTAGCATCTTCAGCGATGAGTGTGCCCTCTCGACCTAGGAACGACTAGAGAGGATGAGTATTAGGATCTAGGGGTTAGAGAAACTGACTCGCAGATTCCAGTATCCCTATTTGCGACAAGTGTGGTCGGAGGCACACGGGTCAGTGCATGGCGGGTACAGGTGCTTTCTTTGGTTGTGGGAAGCCCAGACATAGTCTCAGGGATTGCTCAGAAGCTACACAGGGACATGATAGGGGCCTAGGCCTAGCTTCCAATTCAACAGCTCCATCCACACACCTAGCCCAGTAGGGGGCATCTACTAGCACAGGTGGCGATCAGTGCCAAAATAGATTCTATGCCTTAGCATCTCGCCAGGAGTAGGAGGTCTCCCCGGATGTAGTCACTGGTATGTTACTAGTTTTCCATCTTGATGTATATGCTTTGTTAGATCCAGGGGCTACCTTGTCTTTTGTGAAACCTTATGTGGCTAGTAGTTTTGGAGTCAGTCACAAAATCTAGTCAGAACCCTTCTTAGTTTCTACTCCAGTGGGTGATTCAGTTGTAGCCAGACGGGTGTATAGAAGTTTCCCGATCATAGTCCTTCAGAAAGTCACCTCAGCAGATTTAGTAGAGTTATCCATGACCCATTTTGATGTTATCCTCAACATGGATTGGCTATTTGCATGTTATGCCTCAGTTAATTATAGAACTGGGGCAGTAGATTTCCGGGTGAGCCAGTCTTAGAATGCAAGGTTAGTTCAACTGTGCCTATAGGTTGCTTCATTTCCTACCTTAAGGCCAGAAAGATGATCTCCAAAAGTTGTGTATACCATCTATTTAGGGTTAAGGATGCTACGTTCGGAACCCCGACTATCTAGTCAATCCCAGTAGTATGTGGATATCCAAAAGTCTTCCCAGATGATCTATCTGGAATCCCTCCCGAGTGAGAGATTGATTTTGGTATTGACCTTCTCTCCGATACGTAGACTATATCTATTCCTCCTTACAGAATGGCGCTAGCCAAGTTAAAGGAGTTGAAGGACCTGTTAGACAAGGTTTTCATTAGACCGAGGAAATCCCCATGGGGTGCACCAATTCTCTTTGTCCGAAAGAAAGATGTTTCTCTTCGTATGTGTATTTATTATCGGCAATTGAACAAGGTCACCATCAAGAATAGGTATCCTCTACCTAGGATTGATGATTTGTTTGAACAACTTTAGGGTGTCAACTGCTTTTTAAAGATAGATCTCAAATCTTGATACCATTAGCTCAGGGTTTGGGAGAATGACATCCCGAAGACATCCTTCAGGATGCGGTATGGTCATTATGATTTTGTAGTTATGTCATTTGGACTAACGAATGCTCCTGCAGCTTTTATGGACTTGATGAACAGGGTGTTCAAGCCATACTTGGATATGTTCATGATCGTGTTTATTAACGATATCCTGATATACTCTCGGAGCGAGGAGGAGAATTCCGCTTATTTGAGGGTGGTACTACAGACTCTCAAGGATCGCTAACTATATGCCAAATTCAGCAAGTGCGAGTTTTGGTTGAACTTGGTGGAATTTTAGGCCATGTGGTGTCAAGTTAGGGAATAAAGGTGGACTCCCAAAGAATAGAAGCAGGGTATAATTGGCCTAGACCAATGAATCCTTCGGATATTAGGAGCTTTTTGGGCTTAGCTGGTTATTATCGGAGATTTGTTGAGGGGTTTCATCCATTGCAGCGCCATGAACCAAATTGACCCAAAATAAAGTGAAGTTCCAATGGTTGGAGGCTTGTGAGAGAAGCTTTTAGGAGTTGAAGGCTAGACTTACCTCAACACCGGTGTTAACTCTACTGAAGGGTACAAATGGGTTTGTGGTGTATTGCCATGCTTCTAGGATTGGTCTTTGTTGTGTACTGGTGCAACACGACAAGGTTATAGCATACGCTTCCAGATAACTTAAAGTTCATGAGAAGAATTACTCGATTCATGATCTTAAATTGGCGGCGACGGTATTCGCCTTGAAGATTTGGAGACACTATTTGTATGGGGTCCATGTAAATGTGTTTATAGACCACAAGAATTTACAATATCTGTTTACCAATAAGGATCTAAAACTACGCCAAATGAGGTGGTTGGAGCTACTCAAGGATTATAACATGAGTGACCTTTACCATCCGAGATAGGCTAATGTGGTAAAAGATACACTTGGTAGACTCTCTATGGAGTGTCTGTCCCATGTGGATGAGGGGAGAAGGGAGCTGGTGAAGGATGTGCATCGACTTGCAAGGTTGGGAGTTCGATTGGTTGACTCGATCGATGGCGGTGTTGTTGTTCAGAATGGATTAGAATCATCTTTGGTGACTGATGTAAAAGCTGGACAAGATGAGAACCCTATTTTGGTAATGTTAAAGAAAGTTGTTCAGAATTAGAAGGTAGAGGTCTTCTCCAAAGGGGGAGATGGTGTGCTTCGATATCAGGGTCGCTTGTGTGTCCCGGACATTGAGGATTTGAGAAATCGGATGTTGCATGAGGCTTACGGTTCCAGGTATCCGATACATCCAAGTGCCACCAAGATGTACTGTGACCTACGAGAAGTCTATTGGTGGAATGGAATGAAGAAAGACATCACAGAATTTGTAGCTATGTGTCCAAACTGTCAGCAAGTGAAGGTTGAGCATTAGAGACCGGAAGGTGTTCTTCAGGATATCTATCACGACCCGAACGTAGACCCGAATTGTAACATGGGACAAGGAACCACGAGAGGTCCTAAGTCAACCCATGGCATACGCATACATCTAACTCATTCACATTAGTGGAATACTTAACATAAGGGAACGAAATCATGACATAATAACGGAGAAAAGACAATACATGATCCATACATGATGGATGAATACAACTGATAGTCTGAAAAGCCTCTAATCATGAAAGACGGATTGATGGGACAATACCCCAACTAACCTTACAATACTGAAACTGAAAGAGAGCAATAAAGTCTGAGCATATGGCCCTCAGAACATGAGGACTCACCAAATGAGTTGTTAACGAACTCTGAAGAGCTACTGAGGAGGGTGAGCCTGAGAGTCGGGTCCTGTATTATGAAATCATACAACATAGAAAGTATGCGGTCAATACGTGAAATGTACCAAGTATGCAAGGTAAGTAAAATGGACATTTAAAACATATAAAACTCATAAATGATCATAAGAGTAGGACATCATGCTCATATCGTAAACATCATGACATAACATAAGGCTCAAGGTTTTCAAAACATCCGTAATACAAACGTAATCATAATCATAAGAGAAAAGCTTTACTTGAAATGAGTTGAGCCAAAATACATAATCATAAACATTTATAAGTCATGAGGAACAGTGGGAGATTTTCTTAACCAACTATTACCGTTGGTTGTGGCTAATAGTTCTGGAGGACAGTCACAAAGGAGGTCCCATAATCATCACGGCTGACTCAGGTTAAGCTCCGGATCTCATAAACTACGTGCCACCGTAGGTATTTTGGGACCTCCTTTGTGACTAATAGCCAATCCTCCAGAACTATACCACGAACGGACAGGATGAATCGTCCTTACAACCAACGGGTGGTCAAGGCAACCGTTGTTTTCCCCCTTCACAAAAACTGAACCTCCTTACCACGAGCCTCACCATGACTTATGGTTGCTCCCAACGAGTCGTGGTATCGATCTTCCACCTGCACTAGAAATCCTGGTAACCATACGACGATCGATAACCATGGGTCGTCACTTCTCACCACGAGTTGTTGGACGACCCGTTGTATCCCATCTGTTGAACCCAGCCTCCTCCTACGCTTGCTAACAATGGCTCATTGTTTCGAGCAACGAGTTATTTTGTCGTCCATCATCTCCACTACCCCCCAGACTTCCCTCACCACGACTGCATATAACAACCCGTGGTTTGATACCACGAGTCGTTACATGGCCCGTTCTGTGCTACTTTTTCCTAATTTTAGCAGTTTTCAACTTTTAACTTCCGGGTCTATTCTTAAGCACTTTTGGGGTGTTACAATATCAGTATCCCTACTTGGAAGTGGGAAGAAATCAAAATGGACTTCATCACAGGGTTGCCTTGTACTCGTTAGCAGTATGACTCTATTTGAGTGGTCGTGGATAGGTTGACCAAAGCCTCTCATTTTCTACCAGTAAAAACCACTGATTTAGCAGAGGATTATGCCAAACTATATATCCGAGAGCTAGTTCGGTTGCATGGAGTGCCCTTGTCCATCATATCAGACAGAGGTACTCTGTTTACCTCTCAATTTTGGAGGTCGTTTCCAAAAGGATTGGGTACTTAGGTTAAGCTCAGTACAACATTTCACCCGTAAATGGATGGTCAGGTGGAGTGTACAATTTAGACTCTCGAGGACATGTTGAGAGCGTGCGTGATTAACTTCAAGGGTAATTGGGATGACCATCTTCCTCTTATCGAGTTTGCATACAATAACAACTACCATTCCAGCATTCAAATGGCTCCGTTCGAGGCTCTCTATGGGCGGAGATGTAGATCGCCTATTGGTTGGCTTGTAGTCGGTGAAGCTGCGATAATAGGACCAAATTCAGTCCATGAGGCCATGGAGAAAGCTTAGCTCATACGGACAGGTTGAAAACAGCTCAGAGTCGCCAAAAGTCCTATGCTAATGATAGAAGGAGGGAACTTGAGTTCGAAGTTGATGATTGGGTGTTTCTAAAGGTGTCTCCCATGAAGAGAGTGATGAGATTTGGAAAGAAAGGAAAACTCAGTCCCCGTTATGTTGGCCCCTACCGGATTGTGAAGTGGGTTGGCAAGGTGGCATATGAATTGGAGTTGCCCTCAGATTTAGCTTCCATGCATCCTGTTTTTCATGTATCGCTCTTAAAAAAGTGTGTGGGAGATCCAACTCTAGTTGTTCAGGTGGATGATGTCGGTGTGAAAGACTACCTTAGTTATGAGGAGGTTCTGGTGGCAATATTGGATCTTCAGGTTCGAAGGCTAAGAAATAAGGAAGTAGCTTCAGTTAAGGTTTTATGGAGGAATCACCATGTTGAGGGAGTTACTTGGGAAGTCGAAGCAAATCTGATGGCTAGATACCCACATTTATTTCCTACCATCTTGGTTCCAAATTGAGGTATCAGTTATTTCCCTAAAACACTATTCAGTTTCATGTTCAGATCATGTGCCCCAGTTTCTTTCATGTATATAGATGTATGCATGATTCACGAATTCAGTTCAGATATGTAGTTTAAATTAGAGTTAGTCATGCCGTAAGTTTTTGGCTTATATGAACAGTATTTGAATATGATGATTGCATTTCTCTATTTTTCTATATGATTTTCAACATTTGAGGATGAATGTTCCCAAGGGGAGATATTGTTATACCCCGAAAGCCCTAAGATCAGACCCGGGAGTTGAAATAGAGAAAACTAGAAATTCTGCACTAGGTCATAGAACGAGTCGTTCTGTGACCCGTGGGATAGACCCCGAGTCGTGAAGTGACTCGTTGTGAGGTGCTGGACTTGAGTTTGGAAATTTATTATCTGGGTTCACCATGGAATGACCATGATTCGTGGTCAGATCCCACGACTCATTGAGTCAACCGTGATCAGGATTGCCTAATAATTGATGATTTTTGGGTAGTGAAGACCATGAGTTGTGGTCGTAGGTAACGACTCGTGCAATGTCTCGTGATGAGCCCTGGGGAAATATTGGCAGTGTACTCGACGATTGGTGGCCATGAGTTGTGGCCTTGGACGACGACTCATCCAGTCCCTCCTGGGGACTTGCACTCAGTTATTTTCTGCAAATTTTGTAAGGGCTTATCCATAATTCCTATGATCTTAAGGCCTAAACTACGTCGTTTTAAGCTATGAATTATGAGTTTTAATAGGGTTAAGTACATTATAGGATATTCTTATTCATTCATGCAAGTGTTAACGTTTAAAGAGGTGATCAAGTTCAATTTCCTTCAAGTTTTCCTTCAATTCCTCATTGGGCGAACAAGGAGTGGCAAAATCAGATCCTACCAGGTATATAAGGTTATGAATGAGTGAATTTGTTCACACCCATTCCCAATCCCTCTCTAATTCATGAAAATCCATATGTTGATCCTATGGGGTTTTAACCCAATTCATGAATTTCCTAAGTTTGTACCATGGGTATGATCTAAGTATGTTTCTATTATTCAATTATGATTCACGGGAAAGTGTTATGATGTTTTCAATTATAGATCATGTTTTCAAGTTTTACAAATTATAATGCCCATCCATTAAAAGTTCATGAAAGTTTAGATTTATGATATATGTTCAAATATGATGAGATATTATTGATGAAAAACATGTTTTCAAGTTACCCATATCTATGATCATGTTTTCAAGTGAATTATGTATTTTTAAGAATGTTTAAATATTGGGAAAACCCATATACTCAAGTATGATTTATGATTTTAAGTTAATTAGCTTACCAAATGGTTTTGGAGTCAGGACTCCCAATTATGTTCAGCTTGTGGTACGGTTTGAGAAAAGGCTCCTCATGTACGATTTAGATTTATATGTATTCATGATTATTCAGCTTCGTCAATAAACGATGGTCAGCTTCCTTGAAAATTGATGGAGAGAATATGCATGTTTTTGGGAGTAGTGTCCAGCACCAAGTAAGCTATGGGTGAGTCAACCCTATGCCTCAAAACTACGCGCCAACATAGGTATGATTAGATTATATTAGGACCTTCTATGTGAGCTTTCCCCTTCCTAAAGGGGCCTTCAGCTTGATATCGATATCATGGTAGTGTCTTTAGCCCTGGCAAGGCTTTGGACGACTCTGCTCACTTGAGTGTGATAATCAGGACCACATAAGCTCTATTATGGTTATGTCGATTACATGACGAGTCTTATATATATATATGTTCTAAAGCAGGTTTGATCCAATGTTTAGCTTTACTTATGATTATCAGATTTCAGCTTTGGGTCATTCGATTTAGTTATGATGTTATGTTATGTTTAGATCATGATTTCAGAAAATAGCATGCAAGCCCTACTCTCAAATTTTTATCTTGATGTTGTTTTATATTATGCATGTTTTAAATGATTTTACTTATTTAAGCGGTTTAACTTACCTTGCATACTCGGTACATTTCATGTATTGACTGCATACTCTATGATGTATCATTTTACGATACAAGCTCCGCTCCTCAGACTCAACCCCGTCACTAGCCACTTCTGGAGATAACATCCAGCTTCTATGGTGAGTCCTCATCTCCCGAGGACCATACATTATCAGTTATCTTTGTATTTTTAGTTTCAGACTTGTCGGGTTAGTTGAGGATGTTGTCTCATCAACCCATCAGTTATGTAGAGGCTTTCAGACTATATTTAGTAATCAGCTCATCATGTATTATGTGAATTCCGGTTATGATGTTATGCTATGATTAGATTTTCTCTATGTTCATTATGTTAAGTCTTCTACTTTACTTGATTGAGTTAGATGTATTCTCATTCCATGGGTCGACTTGGAGTCTCTCTAGGCTCCCTGTCCCGTGTCTCGATCCGGGCCCATGTTCGGGTCATGACAATGAAGCGCGCCACATTTATGACGAAGAGGCTACAAAATTTTTAGGAAACTTCCCTTCTTTCATGACCTATGTCGTGCAATGAAATATCTCTCTATCCTTCTAACTCGTGCTATACACATTTGCAGAATTATGCCTCCTCACTGAGTTAACAGAAGAAGAAACAGAAATGGAAATAGCACTAGAATGGCAATGGGGATGGGCACCAACAGGCCCCACTAGCCCCCAAGAATTATGTGCCCAAGAAGGTGGCCCATGCAAAGTTTAGGGCTTCCATTCAGATTTTGGCACAGGCATTCACCGTACAGGTCAACCTGCAGGCAGTAGACCATGTCCCTCAGAATGGGAATGCGGCGACAGTGAGAGTCAGAGATTTTCTTAGGATGAACCCTTCGAAGTTTCTCGGATCAAAGGTGGGCGAGCATTCACATGAGTTTATTGATTAAATTCTGAAGATCACCCAGATCATGGGGATGACAAGGGAGGAATGTGCAGATCTATCCTCATATCAGTTAAAAAGGGTTGCGCATATATGGTTCAGGAAATGGAAGGATAGCAGGATAGTTGGAACAGGCCCCATTGGTTGGGATGAGTTCCATACCACATTTTTGGATCGGTTCATTCCTTGAGAGATGAGGGAAATCAAAGCAGCTGAGTTTGTGAACCTGAAGCAAAATGATATGATAGTCCAGGAGTACACTTTGGAGTTCACCCGTTTGTCCAAGTATGCACCAGAGATGGCGGCTGATTAGAGAGCTCGGGTGAGCCGGTTTGTGCATGGACAGACAATTATGGGTTCTCCCAGATAAGATCAGGAGGCATCGCTAGCATTCTTATTAGAGTTCATTGACTCCAATGCCATCATTAGATAGTGCTCAATCTAGATCGTGAGGTGATCATAGGAGCAGAGCATTAAGTTTGCGGGGACAGGGGAGCATGTAAGTAGAGTGCACTTTTTCGGTATGCAAAAAGTGTGGCAAGAATCACATAGGGGAGTGCTTGATTGGGTCAGATATCTATTTTGGGTGTGGTAGACCTGGGCATAGGCGCCGAGAATATTCTTTGGCTAGATAGGGTGATGGTAAAGGTCATGCTCAGGCTACTAGCTCAGCAGCAGCACCAGCACGATAACTCAGCTAGTGTGTCCACTAGTGCAGGTGATGGTCAGTGCCATAATAGGTTTTATGACCTTGCATCTTGACAAGAGTAGGAGGCTTCACCAATTCTGGTCACTAGTATGTTACGAATATTCCACCTTGATATATATGCTTTGTTAGATCTAGGGGCTACTTTCTCTTTTGCGAGGCCCTATGTTGCTAGTAGTTTCGGAGTCAGTCCCAAAATTCTATCAGAACCCTTCTCAGTCTATACTCCAGTTGGTGATTCAGTTATAGCTTGATAGGTATATAGAAATTGTCATGTCATAGTCCTTCAGAAAGTCACCTCGACAAATTTAGTAGATCTAGCCATGATAGATTTTGATGTTATCTTTTGAATGGATTGGTTACATGTATGTTATGCCTTAGTAAATTGTAGAACCCATTTGGTAGAGTTTCAATTTTTAGGTGAGCCAGTC
Source organism: Datura stramonium (assembly GCA_018107945.1). Classification (NCBI taxonomy): domain Eukaryota; kingdom Viridiplantae; phylum Streptophyta; class Magnoliopsida; order Solanales; family Solanaceae; genus Datura; species Datura stramonium. Next base: position 10,363 of record JACEIK010016337.1, read on the forward strand.
CTAGAATGAAAGGGCAGTTCAGTTGTGCCTGTAGGTCACTTCATTTCCTACCTTAATGCTAGAAAGATGATCTATAAATAGTGCGTGTACCATTTAGTTAGGGTTAAGAATGCTACATCTGAAACCCTGACTATCCAGTCAGTTCCTATAGTGTGTGAATATCCGAAAATGTTTCCAGATGATTTACTGGGAATTCCTCCTATGTGGGAGATTGACTTTGGAATTGACCTTCTTTCCGATACGCAACCTATATCTATCACTCCTAACAAAATGTCTCCAACTGAGCTAAAGGAGTTGAAGAAGCAGTTGAAAGATCTCTTAGACAAGGGTTTCATCAAACCAAGCAAATTCCTGTGGGGTGCACCAATTCTCTTTGTCCGAAAGAAGGACGGTTCCCTTCGAATGTGTATTGATTATTGGAAATTGAACAGGGTGACAATCAATAACAGGTATCCCTTCCCCAGAATTGATGATTTGTATGACCAGCTTCAGGGTGCTAAGTGTTTTTTAGAGATAGACCTCATATTCGAGTATCATCAACTCAGGGTTCGGAGAGTAACATTCCGAAGATAGCCTTCAGGACTTGATATGGTCACTATGAGTTTGTAGTTATGTCTTTTTGGACTAAAGAATTTTCCTGTAGCTTTTATGGATTTGATAAATAGGGTGTTCAAGATGTATTTGAATATGTTCATGATCGTGATCATAGATGACATTCTCATATGCTCTCAAAGAGAAGAGGAGAATGTTGCTCATTTGAGGGTGGTACTACAGACTCTTAAGGATCGCCAGCTGTATGCTAAATTCAGCAAGTGTGAATTTTGGTTAAACTTGATTGCATATTTGGGTCATGTGGTGACAAGTGAGGGTGTACTGATGGAGACTCAAAAGAAAGAAGCTGTGAAGAATTCTCCTAGACCAGTGAGTCCTTCGGATATCAAGAGTTTCTTGGGCTTAGTTGGTTACTACCTGAGGTTTGTTGAAGGGCTTTCATCCATGGTAGCACTGTTGACTAAGTTGACCTAGAATACAATGAAGTTTTAATGGTCAGAGGCTTATGAGAAGAGCTTCCAAGAGCTTAAGACTCAACTCACCTCAACACCAATATTGACCCTACCTGAGGGTACCGATGGATTTGTGGTATATTGTGACGCCTCAAGGATCGGTCTTACCTGAGGGTAATGATGGGTTTGTGGTATATAGTGACGCCTCGAGGATCGGTCTTGTTTGCGTATTAATGCAACACTGTAAGGTTATAACCTATGTGTCCAGGAAGTTGAAGGTCCATGAGAAGAATTACTCATGACCTCGATTTGGCGACAGTAGTATTTTCCTTGAAGATTTGGAGACACTATCTGTATGGGGTCCATGTGGATATGTTTACGGGCCACAAAAGCCTACAGTCTGTGTTTACCCAGAAGGATATAAATCTACATCAAAAGAGGTGGTTGGAGCTTCTCAAAGATTATGATATGAGTTTCCTTTATCATCTGAGCAAGGCTAATGTGGTAGCAGACACTCTTTGTAGGCTTTCTATGGAGAGTGTGACCCGTGTAGATGAGGAGAGGAAAGAGTTAGTGAAGGATATGCATTGGCTTGCACAGCTAGGAGTTCGTCTTGTTGACTCGGCGAATGGTGGTGTCATTATTCAAAATGGATAAAAATATTTTTTGTTGACCGAGGTAAAATCTAGAAAAGACAAGGATTCTATTTTAGTAAAGTTGAACGAAGCCATTCAGAATCAGAAGGTGGAAGTCTTTTCCCAAGGGAGAGACGGTATGCTACAATATCAGGGTCATTTGTGTGTACCGGGTGTTGATGACTTGAGGGAGCGGATGTTACATGAGGCTCATGGTTCCAGATATTCTACACATATAGGTTCCACCAAGTTGTACCATGACCTATAGGAAGTTTATTGGTGGAATGGCATGAAGAAGGACATAGCAGAATTTGTGACTAAGTGTCTGAATTGTCAATAGGTGAAGGTTGAGCATTAAAGACCTGGAGGTGTGCTTCAAGACATTAGTATCCCTACTTGGAAGTGGGAGTAAATCAATATGGACTTTATTATGGGGTTGCCACATACTCATCAATAATATAACTCTATTTGGGTGGTTGTAGACAGGTTGACTAAAGCAGCTCATTTCCTATCGGTCAAAACTACCGATTCAACGAAAGATTATGATAAATTGTATATTCGGGAGTTAGTTTTGTTGCATGGAGTGCTCTTTTCCATCATATAAAATAGAGAGACTCAGTTTACCTCCCAATTTTGGAGATCGTTTCAGAAGGGACTTGGTACTCAGGTCAAGCTTAGCACAACATTTCACCCGCAAATAGATGGTCAGGCTTAACGGACCATTCAAACTCTTGAGGATATGTTGAGGGCATGTGTGATTGATTTTAAGGGTAGTTGGGATTATCATTTTCCTCTCATTGAATTTGCATATAACAACTATAATTCCAACATTCAGATGGCTCCATTTGTGGCTCTTTATAGGCGAAGATGTAGATCACCTATTGGTTGGTTCAAAGGCGGTGAAGCTGTATTGGTAGGATAAGATTCAGTCTATGAGGCTCTGGAGAAGGTTCAACTTATAAGGTAAAGGTTGAAAATAGCCTAGAGTCATCAAAAGTCCTATGCAGATGTGAGGAGGAGAGAACTTGAGTTTGAAGCTGATGATTGTGTATTTCTGAAGGCATCTCCCTTGAAGGGAGTAAAGTGATTCGGAAATAAAGGGAAACTCAGTCCCCGTTATGTTGGTCCATACCGAATTGTGAGACGGGTTGGTAAGGTAACGTATGTGTTGGAGTTGCCCTCAGAATTGGCTTTAGCGCATTCGGTGTTTCATGTATTGCTTTTGAAGAAGTGCATGGGTGATCCAGCTTTGGTTGTCCCAGTGGAGAGCGTAGGTGTGAAGGATAGTCTCAGCTATGGAGAGGTCTCGTTGGAAATACTTGATCACCAGGTTCAGAAGCTATGAAATAAGGAAGTAGCTTCAGTAAAGGTTTTGTGGCGGAATCAACATGTTGAGGGGGCTACGTGGGAAGCTGAAGCAGATATGATGCCTAAATACCCACATGTATTCCCTTCCGGTTCTATTCCAACTTGAGGTACCAGTTTCCTCCTTAGTATTTTATTCAGTTTCATGTTTAGTTTATGTGTTCCACTTTATGTCATCTCGATGCATGGATGTGTTATTCATGAATTCAGTTCAGTCATGAATTCCAGTTCGGAGTCATTCGCTCAGTTAGTTTTTCGCTTTAGATGTTTAGTATTTGGTATGCCAGGTTTTTTTACCCAGTGCTTTAGTATGTTACCCCATATTCGAGGACAAATGTTCCCAAGGGGGAGATATTGTAATACTCCCAAAGTGCCTAAGACTAGACTTGGAATTTGGGAATGAGAACAACAGAAAATTTGGGAAAATATTATAGGACGACCCATTGTACAAGTCATGGGAAGCTCCCACGGACTGTTGGTCCCTGTCGTGGTGAGAATGTGGTCGGCAGGTCCAAGACCAACGAGCCATGGAATGACTCGTTGGTCAGTGTAACGAGTCGTGGTAAGGGGTCATTGTGAGTTGGTCCTTGTTAAGGTGACTGGTATGAGTAATGGTGCGACTCATTGTATGGGACAGCGACTCGTGGTATATTTCCATTGGGGGACTTCTAGAAGGTGAGCAGTGGTGGCAACGGCCAGAAATGACAAGTCATTGGGATTAGAGATTCATCCTGACTAGTCGTGGTTGAAGACTTGAGTTGGAATTTAGCAAAGTAGCGAGAGGCAGTAACAGATCGTTGTTTGGAGTAACGACCTGTTCTTTCGAGTCATGGTATCAGAACCTGAGAAGTTAAGAAATGATAGAGGAAGTAAAGGACGGATGCCACGAGTCATGGTATCAATCGTTGTCACTAGCAGTGCAAACTTTCCAGACTTTTCATGATGGGTATTTTCATAATTCCTAAGTTCTAAGTTCCAAAACTACATCGTTTTAAGCTCAGTTAGAAGGGTTTAAAGAGTGTTAAAACATATCCTATGCCTTACCATTCCATGCATGCAAGTTTAGAGTTTTTCCTTGGAGATCAGGCTTGAAAAATTCCACAATTTTTCTTCAATTTCCTTTGGACTTTCAAGAGGGAGTGTAAATTAGATTTACCTAGGTATGTAAGGCTACGAATGAGAGTTCCTTTCACTCTCATGCTCTAAATTCTTCTCAATTTCATGGATTTCAATTCTAGATTTAAGTTTATAATCTATTGGGGTTTATCTCTAATTTTGTGAAATTCTCTATGATCTATATTTGGATGAATTACTTGCATCCACAATTGAGGTAACGTATGGAACCCACGACTCGTCGGATGAAGGTACGAGTCGTGGTGTGACTCATGGGAAGTCTAGATGCAAGTTCAACAGAAGCAGTAACAAGAGGATACAATGGATCATTGTTTAATGTAACGACCCATTTTGGCGATTCGTGGTATCAGGATCTAAGAAATTAAGAAATGATGGAGGAAGTAACGGATGGATACCAGGAGTTTAGGTATCAAGGTACGACCCGTGGTATCACTCTTTGTCACTAGCAGTGCAGAAATTTCAGACTTTTTAAGGGTAATTTTGTAATTCCTAAGCTTTAAGGTCCTAAACTATGTCGTTTTAAGCTCTGTTAGCAGGGTTTTAAGAGTGTTACACCCATCCTAAGCCTTACCATTCCATGCATGCAAATTAGAGTTCTTCCTTGGAGATCAAGCTTGAAGAATTCCCCAATTTCTCTCCAATTCCCTTTAGGCTTTCAAGAGAAAGTGTAAATCAGATTTACCCAAGTATGTGAGGCTATGAATGGTATCAGTTCCTTTCACTCTCATGCCCTAAATTCTTCTCAATTTCATGTATTTTAATTCTAGATTCAAGTTTCATGATCTTATGGGGTTTATTTCAATTCTTGTTAAATTCTCTATGATCTATCTATGGGTCAATTCCCTTCATCTATAAAATCATGTTTTATGATATATGGGCAGATTTTATAACTATTTGGATTATTAATTTATAGTTTTTAATTTTAATTAAATTATGCCCAATTATGTATGCTTCATGAAAAGTCAAGTTATGATCCTATTATGATCTTGATATTCTTAATTCCTAAATTATGATTTATGATTTATCATATGATTTCTCTTAAGTATTCATCATGTATTTATGAATATCAAGTATATAAATGTTTTACAAGTATGCATGACTTTCATGATTTTTATGACTCTTGGCCAATTCATTGCCCCTTATTCATGGATAATCATGTATTTTAAGTGGGATCCACCATGTTATTATTTTATGTGGCCATGAACTTCATGAATGATTTTACAGTTACTATATGAGCCCTCACGTTCATATTTTTGGGAGCAGTGTCTAGCACCGAGTGGATCTGATGTTTAGGTAAATCCCGTGGTCTCAGAACTCCATGCCACCATAGGTGTGTGTGTATATATAT
>JACEIK010016339.1:0-15838 GCA_018107945.1 Datura stramonium
TAATATTTATTAAAGTTTATCGTAACTTAAACTATTATGTTACTCATTTATTAAATTACTTACAAGTGTAGTGTTTTTCTTACTTATATAGCAGCTAATTTATTTAAATCTAGCCGCTTCTTGCCTTATTCATGCCAAATTTAGTCATTCTTATAAAAATCTGGACACTTTTTAAAAGCAATTCATGTCTGAATCAATTCCTACCCATATAACCAGCCCACGACCCGTTGGGTAACCTGAAAACCCGACCCATTTGATTTATTTTAATCTCAGCCCTTTGTTTATTTTGATCCAACGATCCAGATCCAAACCCTACTTCTTTTCCATTTTAATCACATTACCCTATCAAAACCCTAATTTTTTCCTCATTCTTCTACCAAGAGCAGTTGCACCCTCACCCTATTTTCCCTTCCTTCTCCGTCCCTTAGTAATCCTCATCTCCGCCGCACCACCAATTCCGGTGGAATACAAGCGAAAGCAGCCGCACACCCCAAATTTTATCTTGCTCCTCTTCTTCTCCATTAACGCCGCTAAACCAACCCCTCCTCCTCTTTCTCTGCCAACCTCAGTTCCAGCCAAAATTACCCCTCGCACATCACAGCTGCTCTGGCGAAATACCGGCAGCAAATCCCTCTACCTCTCCCCCTCGTCTCCTCTCTCGGCTTCACTGTCTTCTCCGGCGAAATACAGTGCTCCACCGCCGCACTCTTCTCTCCTTTTGTTTTCTCTTCTCTGCCATAAACATCGATACACAGCTTCGCCTCTCCATCACCGGTCGCTGCTGACCGGAGAAATACCACCCTCGCCTTTCACCAAATCTCCCTTCGTCTCCTCCCGCTGTCACCGAAAAATGACCAAACCGACACCCTTACCACTATTTTCTCCTCTCTCCCTCTATTTCTCACCATTTCCGGCCATGTTCGATCAAACACAACACCACTACTACCAGATCTCCACCACCAAACAACCATTGTACACCCCCGATTGCTCCGATCGGCAGAAATAGCCGCACAACCAGACCTCAAACTCCCATTGCTTATTTCAATAGGTTGATTACATATCTCTGTTTTACATAGTCAAAATACATGTTCTTGCATGTGTTCGATTTGTTAAAATTAATTTTACAACCATATTTTACATATTTTAATTATATATTAGAATTATATATGCTTACAATAGTTTTTTAATTTATTTACATTGGAATTAAATATACCATTCCTTAGGGTGTGATCATTATGTTTCTCTAGAGTCAGTACATATCTACTTGGTTACTTTGTGTAATTCGATTCTCTTTTTCATTTTCGAGTGTGATTTAATATGGTTTATTTACTTGTTAATTGTGGCAGTTTTAGATTTTAATATTGTGACAGTTTTTTCGCCCAAATGAACATGGTAACTCGAATATCACTTAGATCTAAGACTGTCCAAAGTAAATGTATTTATATGATAAACCTTCAAATTTCATACTTTTCTTTCCATGGTTTCTATTTTAAGCCCTAATATGTTCAGATTAATATGAGTGCCAAGTATCATTTTCTGTTTCAAATGATCTACTCTTGTCTACTTGAATATTGAATGTGTGAGAAACCTTAAGGATTTTTTCGTCTTGATTTAGTCTTAATTTCACCATGTTTAGCTTGTTACGCATCTTCAAATTATTGGCATATCTATGATTTACCCATATAAAGTCGCACATATGTTTATTTGGTTTCCCTATTTTAAAAATAACTATGTTCTAGCTAGACCAAGTGGTAAAATTCTAATTGGCATGACGCCTCTTTTATCGAAATATTATCCGTTACAGTCCGCATATTAAATACACATTTCGATTCGCCTATTCTTGCCTCTATGGGTTCATATTTATATAATGTGATCATGTGCTTGGTCAAATCCATAATTTGTTATTTTATTGTCTTGATATACTGAGCTGATTCATTTTTCTTACTATGTCAAAGCTAATTAAATACGGTAAATATTTGCTTTATGAAATTTAATGACTTTGGAATAGTTTGGTATCAATGTGGTATATTAATCTTCAATTGATTTTTTCTATCTTTTTTTAATTAGCTGACAGCTCAATATTCATTTATTTTCGGTAACCGTAGGTAATTTGAGAATCATAGCTGGATGTAAAAACATGTGATAGTTTCATACTTGTTTATTTTTGGAACATTCTATTTCTTTTCCTTAGTAAGTGAGAACCTTTTGTAGTGTTTAGTTATTTGGGGAAAGTTTCTTCATAATATCTCATGTTTATGTATGATTGATTTTTTTATTCTTCCTCCCTTAACTGGGTCAGTATATGGTCTTTAAGGAAATTGGGATAAATTGTACATTGATGTGATTCATTTATCTTATTAAGGAAAAGATGGTGTGACTAATTATTCCTTTACCTTAACTGAGTTGGTATATGATTTATTTATGATTTTTTTAATGCTAAATTGATTTGTATTACTTATTCTTTAAAAGGAAATCTGTTATGATTTATGCCCTACTTCAATCATCTCCTTAAACAGCTTTAATATTTATTTATTTTGTTGATTTAGACACATCCATAGATAATTGATGTTAATTATACTAATTATAGTAAATAAACTTGTTTGAAGGAAAGAATCTCTGTGATTGAGGAGTTTCTTCCCTTTTTTACTCTCTTATTGATTTTTATCTCTAATATATAATAATTCTCTTCTTTTCTTATTGGGTCATTGGAACATTGCTTTTCAATGGAAAAATATTTTTATCCTCTGGCTTAACATTCAACTTGATGGTTCTAAAACAACACAACTTCGTTTACCCTCAAGTACAACTGTCGCTCTTTTCTTTCTTTGATAATACTATATTTCTTCTAACCCGCCTCAACACAAGCACTGCTCGGAATCCTTGAGATTCTCGTGATCTTGATGTGTTGAGGTTTGGGTCTCAATCGTGGAAAAGGTTTGAAATTATTGGTAATCGTTGTTTGTCTAAATTATCTTTAATTGGTTAGTTTCATCTAATGCCCTGTTTAAATTTCGTTAATGTGCATTCTYCGATATTTGATGTTTTATTTCATCACCTAATAATGTATGTCTGAAATTTTATACAGCATGTCCATGTTCGACTAAATAATCRAAWGTGCTAAGTATGTTCTAATTGTTAGAATTCATGATGTGTATACTTGTACGTGCATCTTCRCTTTATTTRTTTGCTTAATAGGTTCTTCGTGAATTRAAAYRAAGGGTCCCCGGGACAAGATGGGGATCAAGACTTATTTAATTTAGTATTATTCTCATGTATCTTTATCTTATTTATTTGTTTATTTATCTCAGTTTGTAATAATTGTAATGACGCTGATAATAGTGGAAAGGGGGTTTATGTGGTCAGGGATTGTATGTTGTCTTTATCATTTTTTTTTATTTTCAGTTAGGGACCTCACATAGAAAGATTTCCCATAGGACTAACACATGCTTAATTATTAGAAACCATACCTATAGGGCATAAACACTTAGAAAACATGCCTACAGGATTTACATCTAATTCCATTTGAAACCAGTTTTATGGAAGCAATGCATATAATTATATGTGTCATGCTTTAGGAACAAGAAAAATTAGAATTCATACTTATAATCGTTTTCATTCAATAAGATCATATATAAACTGCGAATTTCATGTCAGTTTTGTGACTAACTGTGTTTCTATGACGATTATATTTGTTGGGTTTCTATCTAGACATCATACCAATAGAACTCCATATAATAACATGTGTAATCCAATAATACCGTCTGAAGTAAGTCTGTGGTTAGTAGGTGTTTAGGATTTTAATAATATTGTGAGGCGTGTGAAGTTGATGCCACCATGTTAAAAGTCACGTCTATAGGATTATTCCTTAGCCTATTTTATTGTCTGTCCAACCGGGTCACATAATGTGCATCACATTTATTTAAAGCATGTCTATAGTACATATTGACTTTATGCATTAGAAATCCATCCTATAAAAAATAATATTCTTAAAACATAGAAATCATGGCTATGGGGATGTTTTTCATATTAGAAATCATGTCCATAGAAGTTAATATAGTGGTATATTTGAAACCTTCTTTATGTTAATTATTTGTTCAAATGTTGTTTGTTTTGTTTGATGTTTATCACCTTTAATAGCTTAAGAATCCTAGATCCCGAATTTAAAAATAGTTCTCCCAAAATGCCTATTGGACATTAAGTTTTGGGCAGGTAGGCATGCATTAGGCCATTTAGTCTTTCCTCATTTTAGAGCGATTTTAGGTTAATAACTAATCAATTAGGTGGGTAGCTGGGATATGATAGTCCGTGCTCGCTAAATAATACGAGCAATCTAAATGGTTGTGAAGTATTATTTTAGTTGCACGTGATGATCTCATTAGGTTAAAATAACTCCCCTCTTTAATATCAGAACTACGTTTGACCTGATTTCCTTTCGGGATAGGTAGGCGCCTCTTTGAGGTTCGGTCCAATCCTTAAAATTGTTAGTTGTTTGTTTTGTTATTTTTCGTATTTGTTTGTCGTATAATTAATTTAGAAAAATAATAACCTCTTTCTCTACACATTGCCTCATTCATTCTTTTCTCATTTGTTTGAATTATTTGTTCTTCATTTAATTTGTACAATTTATTGCAAGCCTTTAAAAAATTATCGACAATTAGTTTATCATTTTATTTCAATCACATAGTTATTTTAGGCTTAATAATTCATCGACTTTTGTTGCTCGCTAATTATCCTACATATTAATTAATTCGGCGGAACCCATAGTTGTGGACCTCGAAAGGTGATTAACACCTTCCTTTCGAGTAACTTGAGCCCTTACCCGATTTTTGATGACATAGACTAATTAAATAGAATTTTCTGTGTAATTAGTTTTGTATGGTGCCCTAACTCATCAAAATCCGTTAGGTGGCGAATCTTCTTTTAAATTAATACTTCAAGAGTTGTCACATGTCGAGTTCCGCTTTCCGTGAGAAAATGTGGCGCGACACTCATCTTTGTTCACTCAGCTACCATTCTTCAACTTACGAATCGTACTTTGGATTTATGGTCCATATCTGCCCCTCGAGATTGCATTTCTAGATTTTTTAGTTCACTGCTATGAATAACAGCTTCATTATAGTTTGAATTTTGCATTTCCCATCCATATATTCTCCCATAAAATGGACTCTCAAGCTGCTAACTCACTGGATTAAACCACGATTGAATATATGGGTTCCATTTGATTTATGCATCTATTTTATTTTCCTGCAAAAGTTCTGTGCATTGTATCTATTTCCTCAAACTCATTGGGAATCTTGAAACTTAACAAAATACCATTAGTGTTAACGTAAATTATCACTTAAAGGCATGCAAATGTCACGACCCGAGCATATATCCCAGACACGACATGAGATCTAGAACTATGAATGACTCCAAGCTAACCCATGGTACATGAATGATATCAAAATATATACTAACAACTGAGAAGAAGCTAAAAGTAAGACATATCATAAAACTAAATAAGTATGAGATATCCTGAAATGTAAAATTGAAGCAACATAAGCTAACTCGTAGAACATCTAAACATAACAGTCTGAAAGCCTCTAAAACATTTGATAAGTTGAAGGGACAGGTTTCCAACTAGATCTACAAAATCTGAAAACTGAAATGACTAGGAAAAAGCATAAACCAAAACTTTTATCCTTGGATGATAAGGACTCACCAATCAAGATGACCGGGAACAAGAACATATATTGCAGCGGGACTGAGACTGAACATCTGAACCTATATCATGAGATGATGTAACACAAAATGTGAGGTTAGTACTTTGAACATACTGAGTATGGAGAATAAGTAAAACATGATAATAAGGATATTATGCTGAAAATCATGATCATGATATAGTCATAAAATGTGAGATCATCATAAATTGAAGTACAATGACCCAAGGTTTTAAAACATAAATAGAGCTTAGCATGTATGAAATCATAAGTAAATTCATAAACTGATCAATGGGCCAAAATATGATAAGTTAATGCATCATAAAACATGGAAGTGGAGTGGGAGATTCTCATAACCCACATACTCCAAGTGAGCATCATAGAGCCCAACCTTTAACGTTGGTCTAGAGGGTGTTTATACCTTGACAAGGGTAAGAACAATATAGGCATGAATTCACTCATGAGCCCATTCAATTAAGTAAGACACTCCCTGGTGAGGAACCCTTCATACCTACGGTGGCACATAGATTTGAGACCTGGGTGTGATGAACCCGAATCAACTCGGTTTTAAATACTACTCCTAAAACATACACAGGTGCTTATAAAATTGATATTGGGAATCATAGGAAATTTTCAAGGAATTCAACCCAATCATACTTATAGAATTCATGTAATCATGAGAGAAACAATTCATAAATGAACTTAGAGTTCTTGAATCAAAAGGTTTTTAGCCCTAGAAATCATGGAATTCAAAATTTAAACATAGAAGAATTGAAATCAAAAGGGTTTTAGCCCTAGAAATCATGAGGCATTGATTCTCACCATAATTCATGATGACCTCTCGTGGTCACTAAATCATTTTTCTCACTTTCTGATTTTCACCTAACGAACAGATAGGATGACTCGTCCTTTTACATCATGAGTTGTTATGTCCTCTTGTGGTTACTGGGCTGATTTTGGACCATTTATAAACCTCATCTAACGAATTATTAGGATGCGTCATTATTCCTTCCCACAACTCGTCATCTGGCTCATGGTTTTTAAGGGAAAATTTAACAACTTTTAGGACTTAGACTAGGCTGCTTAGAACAAGTGACATGATAGATCGTTAAGTCCACCAATGACTTATCAATTGGGTCGTAGGGACTGGAACATGGAATACTGCTGCTTGCTCACTATGAGTCTAACCATGACTCCATGTCCCACATAACGAGTCATTTTGTGACTCATTTTGTGAGGGAAAAATATCACTCTACTTTTTTTTGCTTCATGTCTAAGATTTGGTCTTAGAAACTTTTAGAGTGTTAAATTATCTTTCCCTTAGAAACATTCGTCCTCAAATGAAGACTAATAGAGCTGAAAAGATAGGGAAAGAGTTCCAATCCCAATACTGAATACTAAACATGAATATTGATGGAGTGACTGACTCCGGACTGAGATATATATGTTGAACTGATTTCATGAAACATGCATGTATACTAAGACATGAGAGGAACTGAGGCACATGAAACTAAGTAGAATACTAAGGAGGAAACTATTAACTCATGCTGGAACTGAGCTTGAAGGAAATAAGTGAAGACACTTGGTCATCATGTCTGCTTCGGCTTTCCAAGTAGCTCCCTCCATAAGCTCATTCCTTCAAAGGACTTTCAATGAAGTGATTCCTTGTTCCTCAACTTACGAACCTAAAAGTCAAAAGTTTCAACCAAGACCTCTTCATAAGTGAGACTATCCATCACACCAATACTCTCCAATGGTACAATTAGAGTCGGATCGCCAATGCATTTCTTCAATAAGGACACATGGAAAATCGGATGCACTGATGCTAACACTGCAGGAAGCACACTCATAGGCCACATTGCCAATGCACCATAGAATCTTGTAAAGACCAATATACCGGGGACTAAGTTTCCCCTTCTTACACCTTATCACCTATTCATGGGTGGCACCTTAAGAAAGACCTAATCATCGACTGCGAACTCAAGCTCTCTCTCCTCCTTACATCCGCATATGATTTTTGACGAGTCTAATTTATTTTTAGCCTTTCTCTAATAAGTTGAACTTTCTCCATAGCCTCATAAATCAAATCTGGCCCTATAAACATAGCCTAACTAGCCTCAAACCATCCAATAGGGGATCTACATCTCTACTCGTAAAGAACCTTAAATGGAGTCATCTAGATACTAGAGTGATAGATGTTGTTGTAGATGATCACGTGCAAATTACACCTCATAATGAAGTATAAAGTGGTCTCTATCAAATATAGTCACCCACCTAGATTGGGGTCAATCTCACAGGGAATAGGTTAAAAATAATATGTTAATGATGATTAAATCAACCGGTGGCCAATATTTTGGAAGATTTGTTGAAAATAAAAGAAAAAATAATCTGAAAAAAAGAGTTTGTTGTTATCAAATTTGTGAGACAAAATAAGGACTGTGTTCTCCATTATTTCATAACGTAGTAGGCTTATTTTATAACGGATCTATCCTTGTGAATTTTGTGTAAAACTGATGATTAAGTTCATCTAACGTCTCACGGCCTACATAAATGAATTTCAGTCTAAATCGAATTGTACTTTAGGTGTGTATACTTTTCCCTCTCCATAAGTCTTGGATTAAGTATCCTCGGTTAGAGCTTAAGTTAATTTGATGAGGGTTGGTAGCCTCAAATTTTCATTGTTATTCTCGTTTCCTAACTTAAATCTCTTTGATCGAGCAGGTTGATGATACAGACCTTTTCAATGTTTTCAATCACTAAAACTAATTAAAACAAAGAGAACAACAATTCACTCAATTCACCATTCAAGAATCTCTATTTATTTAGCCTACCTCCATTAATCCATCATGGTTCCCATAACCCTAGCTAAAGAATTTAGCTGCTCATGTTTGGAGAAACAATAACATAAGGTTTATAAGAATTCATAATGAAATACTTAAAGTAATATGAAATTATTTGAAGAATCTCAAAATATAAATAGAATCACAAAGACTTGATGTTTTTCCTTCAACAATTGTATGAAATAATGTTTTTCACACTTACAATAATTAACTCCTCAAGAATAGTAAAGAATTAAGTGGTATCTAAGTTGTGTCTGAAAAACGTCCTAAGAGGGGTATATATAGTAGTAGAATAAATTTGCATATATTCCTGCATGGACTGGGATTGAAGTTTGCAGGTTTTGCTTGGAACACTAGGGTCCGCATCACAACACTAGGTGCGCCATACTGGGCCTCACGTCGCTCCATCCCATGCATGAATGTCACGACCCTAGCTGAGACCCCAGATTAAGACACGGAACCTAGAACCACGAATGGCTCCAAGTCAACTCATGACATGAACATAGCGGCTAAAGAGCATACATCGAATGGAAATTGATAAACTAAACATGAATAAGCGGAAGTCTGAATATGTATCAACCATACATAGTCAACACTGACAAAGTTGAAGTTCTACACATTGTCTGACAAGCCTCTAACATAACTGAAGTGCTGATGGGACAACATCCCTAACAAGATCACTAAAATCTGAGAACTAAAAGTAACATAATTCAACCAACTGAAGGCCCTCGAAGGATGAGGATTCACCAACAAGAGAGACTGAACTAAGCTGCGGGGACTGGCTAATGGTGAAACTGAGTCTGACTGTCTGAACCTATATCATGAAATAATACAGCATAGAGTATGCGGTCAGTACTTGAAATGTACTGAGTATGTAAGGTAAGTAAAACATGTTGAGTAAGTATAAACTGAAATCATGCATATAAACATAAATCATAAGATCATGAGAGTAAAGTTGCATGCTGAAATCTAAACCTGAAACATGTTTAATAACAAGCTAAATATCATATCTAAATAGAATAGCCTAAAGCTAAAGATAGAAATCACATGACTTGTTATAACTAAATTGTAAGTACAAACTTATAAACTGAACATTGGGTCAAAGCTGCAGTAAAAT
The DNA here is from genome assembly GCA_018107945.1 of Datura stramonium. NCBI lineage: Eukaryota > Viridiplantae > Streptophyta > Magnoliopsida > Solanales > Solanaceae > Datura > Datura stramonium. The sequence goes on from JACEIK010016339.1 coordinate 9,657, forward strand.
ATAATATCATAAATTATGAACATAAATAACTGAAATCATGAGGAACAATGGGAGGACTCATCACAGTCGACACCATCACGATAGAGCTTACATGATGCCCCAACTATTACACTCAAGTGGGCAGAGCCGTCCAAAGCTTTGGCAGGGCTAAGGGCGCTACCATGATATCAATATCAAGTTGGAGGCCCCTTGGGGGAAAGGGAAACTCACAAGGGAGGTCCCAATATATATATATGTATAACTATGTTAGCGCGTTACGGGGTTTACCTGAACCCCTGGCCTACTTGGTACTAAACACTACTTCTAAAAACATGCAAGGTGATCGCCATCATTTTTCAACTAAGCTGAAAACATACCATAAGTTGAAAGTAGGAGTATAGACTCTAAAACCATTTGATAAGTTGATTTTTATAAAACTGAGCTGAATCACGAAAATATGTTTAACCTATGTGGGTGTTCCCAAAGTCTAAAAATCATGCATAATTGAAATAGATTTCATAAGTCAAAATCATAGATTTTACACATGGGTAATTTATAAATATTCATTCATGCTAGATATCTCATCATGCTTGAAAACATAAATCATAAACTTCACTTTTAATAAAACTTGCATAATGAGGCATAATATTTAATCACTTGAAATTAGGAATTTATAATCAAAATAGGTATAGAATCTGCCCATAAATCTCAAAATATACTTTGAAACATAAAGGAAATTTACCCATAAATAAATCATCGAGAATTTCAAAAAATTGGGTTAAAATCCCATAAGATCATGAACTTAATATAGAACTTGAATTCATGGAATTGAAAAGAATTCTGAGTGTGAGTGTGAAAGAAAACTCTCATTCATATCCCTACATACCTGGGTGAGCTGAATCTACACTTATCTTTGAAATCCCAAGAGATTTGGAGAAGAAATTGAAGGGTTTAAGCTCGATCTTCAAAGGAGAAATCCTAATCTTGCATGCATGGGAGTTGAATGAATTAGGATAGGTTAAACTCCCTTAAAACCCTCTTTCAGGGCTTAAAATGACATAGTTTAGGGCTTAGAAGATTAGGATTTATGAAAATACCCTTAATGAATTCCCAGGAAAACTATTCTGTCAACTGTCAAGACTCGTACCACGAGTCGTACAATCCTCCTACGACTCATGGTATCCTCCCGTATTGACTAAACCCAAAACCTCCAATCCTCTGAATATTTCCGTGAATCCTACTATGACCCTAATAGGTTATCATGATTCGTACCAACACTCATACAACCAACATCTGAAAAAATCTCGAGTACTTGTTACAGTCCGTACCATGAGTCATACCCACATATTACGACTCATAGTGGGGACTTGTGATCTGGGGAAAGATATCTCTGAACTGAACCACAACTACGACTCATAGGTTGAGTCATACTAAAGCAATTCTCAAACTTTTCCTACTGATAACATTTCAAATCTCGAGTTTAGTTTTAAGGACTTTTGGGGTATTACAACGAATCTGACTATGTCATGCAGGTCATTGCACTAATGTGCTTGCACGATGTCATCCTCTATTTTGTTGTGACACTTTCTCCTTTTAAGTTCTTCTTGGCAACACTTGCACTATAAGATTCAATTAAGTCCAAATTCATCACGTTTATCCCTGCAAACATCTAATCGTATGTGTTAGCTTTTTTTCACAAATATCATATAAAACGAAAGAAAACAAACATAATTTATTCTCAAAATATAGCTAAGTATGGGTAAAATATGGCAAATAAGTGCGTAAATACACCCAACATCACCACTTCACACTTAGACTATTATTCGTCCTCGAACAATTTACTACTTCCACACTCAAATTCAACAACAAAATTCACCTTACGAATAGGGTATACTTACACTTAGGTTCATCAGGAAATTTAATCAAGCTTCAATAATCCACTCAATATGCATATAAGATCGAAATTCAAAGGTCTCAAATTGAAATCACTTAGCTTCTAGAACTAGCTAAAAAAGATATATTTGGGCCAACATGAATCATATGTAATTTGGAAATTAAAAAGATATCAAAATCTCACCATTATGTGCCCCTCACTATTTGGAGAGATGCCTTTTCACTCACATGATATATAATAATTTTGACTTGGGCATAAATAGAATAACATCACTCACTCTTCCAAAGAACTCAACATGCATGCAAAAGACGACCTATAGGCTTGCCCTTAGTGTAAATACTCCACTAATATAGAACATCAAATCTAAGATCAATTAGGACTTAAGTTGGTTGTAATGTAGGCTAAGGTACGGGTAGGAACTATTTGGCCAAGATAGTGACTAATCTCTCTAAGCACTTTAATACTTCACAACTTTTTGACATGTTAGCACATTCTTCAATCTCCTCATTTTTCTCTTTATACCTCCCTTTTGTTTTCAATTTTTCAAATTAGGTGACTAGTAGGGAATTTTTAACATTAAGCTCATTAACTTTTTTCTTTTCATTTTTTTCATTTTTCAAACTTTTCTTTTTCTTTCCCTATTAATATCTCCCTCCTTCTTTTTTATTTTTCACCCTTTTATTTTCTTCTAATTTCCACACTTTAGCTTTTCCCTTTTTTTCGTCTCTACTTGTGCTCCTTTCATGCAAAATTTTCAATTAAAGTGCTCTAGGATTCATATGGATCAAATAAAGGTCAACAGAACAAGAGAGGTCAAGCTTGTAATATGGCTATCAAAAGAATAAGGCAAGACTCAGAATGGTTAACTAGGACAATTACATCAAGGTAGGTAAAATTGGGATACAAATAGGCTACTAAAGAAATGCCTATATCACTTCCTAGAATCAACATTCTCATTTCGTTTAGCACACACACCGAGCAAGTTCTAGACATCAAATTGCAAGCATGGAGTACATAAAAATATCTCACACATACAATGTCTCAAATGGTTCAATAATGGTAATCAAGATTATATAAACACACATATCCATATTGAATGTTTCACATTACTAAGTCCATTTTTCAAGTGTAGGAGTCAAGTTCCAAAAGTCTAAGTGTTCCTACCTTTTCATGCATTTTTAAGTGAATTACACAAAGTCTTAATGATACCCTAAGTGAAGCACCTAGCATTCATCAGGCTACAAGTTCTTGCTCTCCTACCAATGAATAATTTTTATTTAAGACGGTCATCATCCATTCATCATTGGAAACATTCATGACTATGACTTCAAAAAGATCTAGACCCTCTACTCGGTTCTAAGGGAGTATCCACCAAAAAAGCACCGAAAATAAAAATAAGGGGAATCCAAATAAAAATAAATCCAAGAACATCACAAAAATACTACAAGCTAGTAGGATTAAGTCATGCATCACAAAAAAAAATCTAGGACCACCATGAATAAATTTAGCAATCAAGACACACATGGTACAAGGAAGTTTACTTCTCCCACCCCACACTTAATCAATAGCACTATCCTTAGTGATAAAACAATAAAGCACAAGTAAAAATAGTTAAGGAAGAACTCCCTAGGCCTAGTCCTCATCGTTTGTGGGTTGTACTCAATATATCACCAAGGCTGCCTTTCATGTGCTGCATTACGACATAGGTACGTCCCATCGCGCCACTCCTTGCGGAGCTTGGCCTGCACGGCTCTCATGTTATTTTTAGGTGCCTATAGATCCGTTATGTACTTGTGACTTATTTCCTGCACACTTGAACAAACATATTAACTTGTAAAATAAAAATCTAATTTATATTGGGTTACCTCTCAAGCAGCACTTAATTTAACATTGCGGCACGACGTAAATCTCTTGGTTGCTCACACATCATCAAAGTATATCTCCTCTAGAACCTTTAGCTCCTCAATATTTTTGAAATAATCCTTCACCCACTTTCCATTTTCCTTAAATCTTGTGCCATCCTTAGTTTCAAGCTCTATTGCCCCGTGTGAGAATACTTGAACTGCCTTGAATGGCCCTGACCACTTGGACCTTAATTTACCTGGAAACAAGTAGAGTCTGGAGTTGAATAGTAGCACTTGATCCCCTAGAGTGAACTCATTTTTTTCAATCTTGTGGTCATGGTAAAGCTTCATTCTTTCTTTGTATATTGTTGCACTCTCGTAAGCTGCCAACCTAAACTCATCCATCTCATTAAGTTGGGTGAGTGTAAGGTTTGTCGCTTCCTTCCAATTCAAATTTAGTTTCTTTAATGCCCATAAATCCTTGTGTTAGAGCTCTACAGGTAAGTGACGTGTCTTTCCATAGAAGAGCTGATATGGTGACATCCCTATGTCTGTTTTGAATGATGTGTCGTATGCCCATAAAGCATCATCTAGTCTCCTTGACCAGTCTTTTCTATTAACATTCATTATTTTAGCCTGAATTATTTTGATTTTTCGATTGGAGACTTCTACTTTTCCACTTGTCTGCGGGTGGTAAGGTGTTGCCACCTTATGCTTCACTCCATATTTTTCAAATAAACCATGAAATAACCTATTGCAGGTGTTTAATCCACCATCACTGATTATTTCCCGTGGGATACCGAATCTAGAAAATATGTTCCTTCACAAGAATGCAATGATTGACTTACTCTCATTATTTGGGAGTGCTACGGCTTCCACCCATTTGGATACATATTCAACTGCCACCAATATCTACCTCATCCTAGAGAAACTTACAAATGGACCCATGAAATCAATGCCCTAAACATCAAACAACTCTACCTCAAGAATGGGTGTCAGTGGTAGCTCATGTCTTTGTGACACTCCTCCTTCTCATTGACATTTATCACAAGCCTTTACGAAATCGTTAGAATCTTGATGAATGATAGGCCAATAATATCAACACTGTGATGTCTTCTACATTGTGTGAAAACCATTATGATGATCTCTAGTGGGAGATGAGTGGCATGCCTCTAAAATGTAAATCATCTTAGCCTTGGGAACATACCTCCTTATTATATTATTTGCACAGACTCTGAATAGATATGACTCATCCCAACAAAATTTTCAAACATCATGGAAAAATTTGCTCCTCTGGTGGAATTTCATATTTTCGGGCATATCACTTAACAAGTAGTTTACGGAGTCTGCAAACCATGAAATCATATCATGTGATGCAGCCAATACTTGTTCGTATGGGAAGGAGTCATTTATCTCCAACTCATTTCTCACTTTTCCTTCTTCATCCAATCTAGATAGATGGATCTGCAATTTTTGGTGCCTTTTCTGTCTTTTACTACAAATCAAATTCCTATAGTAGCATTACCACACAAATAAGTAGAGGTTTAGCATCCTTTTTATGCATGAAGTACCGAATTGCTATATGATCAGTGTGAACCACCATATTTGTGCCCAAGAGATAGGCACAAAACTTCTCAAAATCATACACTACCACGAATAACTCCTGTTATGTGATTGTATAATTCTTTAAAGCTATATTTAGAGCCTGCTAGCATAGTAAATGGGATGAATTATTTTATCATTTCTTTGTCCAAGAACAGCTCCCAAGGCTACCCTACTAGCATCACATATGATCTCCAATGGCTTGATCCAATGGGGCACCACTATGATTGGTGTTGTGACAATTTTTTCCTTTAAGCACTCAAACGACAAGCTTCATAAAATACAAACTTTGTATCTTTCTCCAACAACCTGCATAAAGAGTTAGCATTTTTTGAAAAATCATTAATAAATCATCGATAGAAGTCAACATGTCCTAGAAAGCCGCGGATTCCCTTTACACAGTTGGGAGGTGGAAGTTTTGAAATAACTTCAATTTTTTCTTTATCCGCCACCTCAATCCCCTTTTTAGAAATTTTATGCCCCAACACTATCCCTTTTGTGACCATGAATTTTCACGACCCAAGAGGAGACCCGAATCGTAGACACGGGACAAGGGACCCCGAAAGACCCCAAGTTGAACCATGGCATAAGCATTCACTAACTCATTCAATAAACATGAAGAAACATAGTTAAAAATTTAGCGAAAGTCTAACTTAACATAACAACAGAATGAACATCTGAAGCTGAATACATGTCTAAGTCTGATAAGCCTCTAATCTAAACGAGCTGATGGGACTGATCGTGGGTAAAATAACATGTCCAAGTGATACTTTATAACTTAGTTTTACCTTGTTTATCTAATTAATTATATAATTTTCATGTAATTTTATATAAATGTGAATATAGGTGCTAACCAACATGAT
>JACEIK010016344.1:0-15827 GCA_018107945.1 Datura stramonium
CAATAAAATTTTAACAATTAGTAGGGGTACGCTTGGATTTGTGACGAGTAAGGAGAGTTCGACGCGTGTGGGAAGAGCTTCAGAGGCAGGGTCGGGCGAGGCTAGGCCGCGAGGGGCCAGCGCGATGATAACGCTCAAACCACACCTCCTACTAAAGTGTGAAGCGTACATTGTCAATAAAGAACCCAACAAAGAGGTTGGGGTTGAACCCACAGGGAATATGGAAGATCTAGACTAATGCTGGTAAGTGAACTTGTTGGTTATTTACTTCGACTGGTAGTCGTGAATTAGGGTTGAGATGAATGTGATTGAGCAATAAATTGCTTGATTGTTCCTTTGTTTTTGAGTTACAGGTGTGAGGGATTCGTAGGTATAGTTCATCCTTCGATTTTGTTCACGTGAGAAAAGGGTCTTTTTTAGGTCTGAAATTTAAATAAGTGAGGGGCAGATTTAAAAAATCTGGGTCGAGTCGGATAAATTCAAAGTTTTTGACCCATTACGACTTGTACAAGGAGTCATAGGATGACATTATGACTGGTCCCTTAGACCCGTAAGTCAGAGTTTTGAAAAACGTACTCGAGGACCTACGAGTACATCCTATGACTCGTACAAGGTAGGTACGGTCCCTATGATGACTCGTAGGTATTTGCTTTGAAATATATCTCTGAACCTCTCCACGACTTATACTACGACTCGTACAACCATTTCATGAGTCGTACTGAGAGTCATAGCCACTTCTTTTTCAGTAGTCTTTCTGCCTCCTGCTTTTGTTTTCCCTGCACACTAAACATACATTAGTTCAATTACTTGGGTTGCCTCCCAAGAAGAACTTGATTTAATCGTCGCGACATGACACATGTGGCTCAGTTACTTAGAATTCACCAAGACACCTCTTGGGTTGCCTCCCAAGAAGCGCCTGATTTAACGTCATGACACGACGCAATTCTCTTGACTACTTAGAATTCATCAAGTGTCTCAGATTCATCCTCTAGTGATGAGACTACCCTGAATTCCTTCAGTTGTTGCATTGACTGGTAGATGTTGAAAGTGACCTCTTCTTTGTCAACATCTACTAAGGCCCTCCCAGTTTCAAGGAATGGTCGCCCCAAGATGATGGGGACCTCATAATCAACCTCGCAATCCAAAATCACAAAGTCTGATAGGAATATGAATCTGTCTACCTTAACAAGCACATCGAATAGGATCCCCAATGGCTTCTTTACAGTTCTGTCCGCCAGCAGTAGTTGCATAGTAGTTAGTGTTGGGGCTCCTAAGCCCAATTTCTTCAACACCGCCAAGGGCATTAGATTGATGCTCGCTCCCCGATCACAATATGCCTATGTGAACTCGACATTGCCAATGGTGCAAGGTATAGTGAAAGCACCCGATCTTCCTTCTTTTGAGCTAGGACCCATGTAGCTATGGCACTACAGTGATGTACATTATCTAAAGGCTCATATCTTACGGACCTCTTCTTTGTCACCAAGTCCTTCATAAACTTAGCATATCCTGACATTTGTTCCAATGCCTCAACCAATGGTATGTTCACAGATAATTGTTTAAGCATTGACAGAAATTTTTGGAACTTACCGTTTTCCTCCTTTTTCTTCATTCTTTAGGGGAACAGTGGCGGTGGTGGCGGGATAGCTCTATACAATTGAATCGCTCCTTGATCAATGTCAGGTTCTTTCTCATATATTAGGGCCTCTAGCAACTCAGCATTCTCCATGTCAACACTCTTCTTATTCTCCTCAGTTATGTTCTCTTTCTTCTATTCAACTACAGCCGGAAAAGGGGGGTCAACTGTGGTCTTCCCACTCCTAGTCATCACCTCCGTGTAGTGGCCATCATTCTTTAGGTTCTAGAAGGTGTTGCTAGGTAGTGTAACCTTTTGTCTAGGGTTCAGTGATACTAACACTTGCCCAAGCTGCTGTTCAATTTGCTTGATGGATGTCGTATGAGATTCCACTCTCTGACCCATACTTGATATATCACCATGGATTTCCTTCAATTGATTATAAGTGGACCTCACCTTTTGCAGCATCTCTGTCATCATGCTCCCTAACTTTGACTACGCAGCCTCTCCCTCTCGTGCATTGGGAGGCACATATATTCCAGCTCGGTCGTTGTGGTAGCCATCATTCCTTCTCCATTCTCCATCGAGCTCACGACCTCGGCTCTTATCTCTGCACCCATTTCGGTTGTAGGTATCTCTGTATTGGTTCCAACCTTGGTTTTCAGAACCTTGGCAGCAAATTGTCTTGTCCAGACGTTTGCACGTTGGCTCAGAAACCCGCCACCTGGCTGTCCAGGAAATTTGCCTCCTCCTCAAAACCAGAGTGATCTACCCCCGGCTCTAGTCCTTGTGTCCCCACTGCATTTACCTTTTCATCTCCTGCTCCCATAATGTGCTTTGTAAGAAAATCCAACGATGTGCACATGTGAGCCAACTCCTAGTCGCGTTCTTCTTCTTTCCTACATTGGTCTGTAGTCAAACCAAACGCATATGTACAGGCCGCTGCATCTGCCTCCCTGGTATACCATGCCCTGTATGTCTTAGTCACCCTGTCAAGGATAGTAACAACTTGCTCCCAGGTGTGACTCATCAATGCTCCTCCTGCCACCGTGTCTGCCACAACTTTTGTGCTATTATTTATTGATGTGTAAAAAAGTTCCAACAAAATCTCATCTGGAATCTTATGGTTTGGGCACTTTGTCATCTTCTTCTTGAACCTAAGCCACGTTTCATGAAGTGCCTCGGTTTTGAGCTGTCGGAAATTGTAAATCTCATCCTTAAGCTGCAACATTCTGGAGGGGGAGGGAAGAATCTCTTCGAGAAGGCTTGATTGAGTTCTCTCCGGTTGGTTATGGAGTCGTTGGGCAACTCCGATAACCACAAGGTGACTTCCCCTAACAGAGAAAAGGGGAATAATCTGAGCCTAGTGGCATCTTGGCTAACTCCAGACAACCTGTATGCCTTGCATATTCCAACAAAGTTCATCGGGTGCAGGTTGGCGTCATCCACTGTGTGACCAATGAACACCCCCTTCATGTTTAACAGTTGAATCGGGGTGCTCGTGATGTCAAATTTGGCCGCAGTGGGCAGTGGTGGTGGTACAATTGCTCTAGTTGACCCAACTTCATCAATGTCTGGATCCTCATCATTGAAGAACTGAGGGGAAATTCTATAACCTTTGTTGCCCCGCCCATGTAATCCGGAATTAGCAACCTCTTATCTGACATCTTCTCAATCGTGAAGTGCAGCCTACCGAGCTAGCTCGGCTTGCCTAGCTTCTTCAGTTATGCGGGCATCTCTCTGTTCCTTGTTTTCCATTTTGCGCAGTGTCCGTTCAATTTCAAGGTTCAACGGAATCAGGGGATTTCCATTACTCCGAGTGCTTAGCATCCACCGGAAAACAACCTGTGGGTATCAAAAACCAAAAAGAAATGTAATTAAGAAAATAACTACCAAAAGTCAAATACAAGCAATTAATCTAGTCATAGCCGTATTCCCCGACAACGGCGCCACTTTTTTATAATGCTCAAACCAGACCTCCTACTGAAGTTGAAACGGACATTATCAATAAAGAACCCAACAAAGAGGTTGGGGTTGAACCCACAGGGAATATAAAGATCTAGGCTAATGCCGGTAAGTGAACTTGTTGGTTAGTTACTCCAACTGGGGTTTAAGAAAAATAATAATTAAAAACAATGATTGAAATTGTAACATAAAATCAAGAATTAAGACTTACTAGGATTTTTGTTCCCCATGGGTTTATAACTACTTTGGGTATACACACGTGATCAATACCAATGCTTACTTGTAGAACTGATAACTAGGGTTCATCCCAATGACTGGTTCGCCCCTATTGGATGACTATACTCAATCACCGGGTCAGGTCTCATGAGCGATTTTAAATTAACCATTATCAATTTGTTCCAAATATAACTATCCTGCGATCACAACTCAATTTAATACAATGATCATCAAGATCAAGGCTTTGTTGTAATTCATTTTTCCTAGTATCTACCTCTCTAGGCTCAATCAAGCAAAGAATTCGGGCAACTCCTTACCTGTACACCATTAAGAAACGTTTAAGCATGAAGAAAATATAATTCAAGCATTTTGCATTGGTTTTGAATCACTTTTGTGAGACTCTAGCTCATTAATCCACCATGGTTCCCCACAACCCTATATATGGAGGTTTTAGCCTCTCATAGTTGCAAGGTTGCGGTATGCATTCATAATTAAACACATAAATCAGTACTTACAATTGTAGATAAGAGAAAAACTACTGTGATTATATCCAAAATAACTCAAAAATAAATCACAAAGACTAAGAAGCAATCAAGAAAAGGTTGATCACAAGCCAACCAACTTAATTTTTTGTTGTCTCAATGTTCTCTCACGTCCTCTAACAAATTCTAATGACTTCTAATAATTTTCTCACCACTCTTATTGAAAATAAAACATAAAAAGTTTTTATACAGACATAAGAATCCTTTTCCTATGCTAACAGGGTAATTTTCCATATCTGGTGCCGCCTGAGCAACGACAGATCCTATGACCTGTAGTAGGATTGTACTAGATGTACCTGCTATCCGTATGTCCTTGGCTTGCAGAAATTTGGCTAAGTGTTGGGCCTTCGTACGAATTGTACATGCTTCCTATAAGTCGTATTGTTCTTCCATGGCTTGACTCTGAGAATTCTCAATTTTGCTGAAGTTTGTCACGAGTGTGATGGTACGAATCGTACCTTGATACCACGACTCATACTGTCTATCTGTGTCAGGAGTCATCCTCTTATGCAATTCTTCTGAATATGTTCATGACTCAATATTATGGCCCGTACAACCGTTATACGACTCGTACTGAGAGTCGTAGGATGCACTCTTCACAGCGTAGCTTTCTGAAACTTCTCACTGTCTTCAATATGGCTCATAGCATCAACCTACGGCTCGTACTGAGACTTGTGACTTTAGCCAATTTTCTGCACTTTCAGGCTATCTTTTGCACATTCTTGCTCCAACACTTATTTGTCTTGTAATCAAAGAAAAAGTGCCTTATATCCATATAAACACACCTAAGTCCATGCTATTTTCTTAGATTTGAACGTCGAAAGTGCTTTAAATCCACAACACATCATGCGACGCACTAGCTGTCCTGTGCATAGGCCAGCGCGGCGCGCCAGGCCTACTGCATCTTTGAGGGGCGCAACACGGCACAAGGATGAGCGCTATGGCGCGCTAAGCACCCCTGTGCCACTAGCCATGTGTGTATATATATGCCCTTCACTTATTTTCAAATCATTTCCAAAGAACCCACGACCAAAGATCAAAGAGGACACACACTATTCACCAAATCTTCATCTGATTATGCTGCCAAATGCCGTCCAAACACAAATTAAATTCGGGTAGCGTGTTCTAGGACTATGGGAAGCATTACTATGGAGTTATTTCTCGAAAATTTGCTCGGAAAACTGAAACTCCATTGAGTAAAAGTTGTCAGAATTACTCCAAACTGAATCCTAAATGGCCATAGGAATTAAATAAGCATTTCTCCCTTCTAAACTCTCGGGAAATTATAGGTTTTTTGCCAACTTATTGAAAGTTGAATTATAGTTGATATGATTATTGAAAGTCATCGCTTTTTGTCAAATTTAGTATTGAAATTAGCCCTATTCTCTCAGCATTAGGATTTTAATTGGGTGGAATCGCAATTTACAAGTTGAAACTCACCAGTTGAATGAAAGTTGGCATTCCAGGTATGTAAGGCTTATCCCTTTGGCAAGTGATTCTCATCGTATAATGATACGACTTATGTTATTAAATGGAAAGAATGGTCCCATATGTTGCAAATAGTTGCTATCAGTAGATCGTGATTAGATATGTTGTGGTCAGTTGTTGTCTGTAGTCTACGAATATATATTGGTTGTGGTTAGCTGCTAGGAAGCATACCGAGAGTATATTATAGTACCCTTCGTCGGGAAAGAGTATGTTAAGTGGCTTACACCAGGAGCGTCATAGAGACAACCCTATCCGTCTATCCATTTTTTAATAGAATTTTTATGTCTTGCTGTCATGCCAAGGCCTCAGAAGTCTAGGTTTAGTTATTGGGATTGATTTCATAGGTTAGACAGTATCGGGCGCAGCCAGGCGATATGACTTTCAGTTGGATGCCTGTATTTTTAGTGAAGCACGCCCAGAGGCCACTGGCATACCTTCACGCCCCAGGCTAGAAGTTAGGTTGGATTGCCATACTTTAGAGTCAGCGGCACTAGGGTTGTCTAGTGAATTGAGTGACAGCCTGCCATCTAGTTAGCTACTGCCAGTGACTGTCAGTTCCAGTTGACTTTGTATCCGTCATATAGGTCGCTAAGAAAGCCATCCCAGTCGTTCAGATAAAATAGACCTGTGGGTACCCTAAGGAGGGGACCTTATTAGCATTTAGATGCAGGGCCAACGCCCAGCCTGCTCTCATAAGATACTCAGGTACAGGTTGCCGTGAGTGGCTAGGTCCAGATAGACTTACCTGCGAGGTTAAGAATTGTCCATCAAAGACATAGTAAATGTAAACAGACCAAGTTTAGGTCTAAGGGACTGGAACCATGTTAGTACAATATTATCTTCAGGCTAAGAATCATCATAAGCTACCCGGGGAAGATTAGGGGCTGACTGCTCAAGAGCATTTCCGATCCGTAGAAGCCATACAGTTTTTCTAAGCAAAAGAACTAAGTAATTGGTCTTCTGCAACCCTACAGTTGCTTATGAGTTATAGTTGTCTGAGCAGGACATTCAGAGTATCATTTAGGACACTCCACACCTCGCCCTATTCGGTCTAGACCATTATATATTATGATAACTATCAGGATCCTCTGATTAGATACAAGTACACGGGGTGTGCCTGCTAATAGTTATACAGATTATTCTAGGGCCGAGCAGCGGTCGCGTTAGGCCTAAAAGGACAGATACGTCTTTTTAATGGATAGATTGAGACTAGGATATCCTTCTATCAATAACTTTAGGGTTGCTAACTGTGTCATCGCCTACTGGGCTATATGATTCTGCCTACGGGGCTATATGATGTTGCTCCAAGGAGCTATATGTCGTCCCAAGGGACAATGTTGAGGCCCAAGGGCCATATCACAGTCCACTTCATGGCTGGACTATTATTTTATGTCGTATCAGCATCACTGACCCTCGTCGAGCCTGTTGCCCAGGGTGCAGTTATAGGAGCCCACCGGGCTCAGACAAAGTTAAAGGAGTCCAGTGGGCTCAGATGTGGACCCAAAAGCCAGGTACGTTGGCTACAACACCAGTAGAGACATAGAACCTGGATAGGGGTATATAGATTGAATTATACTTCCCAGGGCTTATGGGGACCCCGATAGGTTATTTTTGTGTTTATTGTACCTTCCAAACTTATGGGGGCCAGGTTAGGTTCTTGTTTGTACTCTTGTCTACTAGTTATCGTTATGAATATGTAATTGTGCAGTCTTAGCTCATATATGTATAGTGTTTTACTAGATGCAGGTTTTGAATAAGCAAACTTCCAGGTTACTTTCTGCTCCTTTCTTCTACTTACTTTCAGTCTTTAACAACTTTTATTCAGCTTATTTACTGGCTCACATATCCGGTACATATTGCACTAACGCCCAACTATAGGGCGCTGCATTACTTTCCTGTATATTTAGATAGACATGCTGTGAGACTTCTTGAGAGTTATTTAGAGTCAGTACATTGACCAGCTCCTTTCATTCAGAGTCGCCAGGTTGTATAAGATTACATGTCTTTCGTTGTGCAGTATTTGGGTAGGTCGGGGCCCTGTCCCGATCACTATTTATATTCTTAGAGGCTTGCAGACTACTGTATTTAGTTAGTTAGTTATTGTTGGCCATGTGGGGCCCATGTATATCTTATTTTATGTGTTGGCCGTGTGGGGCCTAGTACAATTGCTTATTTCTCTTTCCGTTATAACTAGACAACATGGTTGTCTTGTTGGCCTGCATAGGATCCCTATTGAGGTATGTTGGCTAGGTTAGCTGTTTTCATTTACAGATGTTGCGTGACATTGTCGGCCCAAGGCTATGTTCACAGCCGAGATATAGCAGTTTATTTTCTTGAATTTAAATCAGTGGTAGGCACCACAGGTGCCTGTGCCTAGCCGGTCAGCCCAGATGTGTGGCATTAGGTGCCAGTCATGCCTCCCAAGGTGGGGCATGACATACTTAGTATCAGAGCAGGTGGTATCCTAGGGAGTCTGCAAGCTATGTCTAGTAGATTCTTATTTTGTAAATGTGTTGTGCACCACAATCTATAAGATGGAGGTTACGAGAAATGATAGTATGGTTACCCTTTCTTCTTCTCAGATCGTGTTGTAGAGCCGAGTTGTACAGGGTTGAGTCCCTAAGCTTTCATTGCTATGTCTGTCTAGAGTAATATGTGATATAAGACAGACTCCAGTCAGCGACAAGATAACTACGGCAGCAGGAGGAAGTACCAGTGAGGTGCCATGATTAGGGTCAGTCAGCCTAAGTGCAGAAGCAGACGTCTTTTAAATTTCCCCCATCACCTTCCCGAGGCACCAGGAACCTCATAAGGTGATAGATATGCTAGTATTGTCCCTAGTTCTTTTTGTAGCCTTAGAGTGGGAGGTCAGGAAGTATAGTATATATATGAGTTGACTCCCTTAGTAGACATTAAGAATTAGGTAGGGGCGGCAGTTAATGTTGGGTTACCTAAAATATGCGAAGGAATGTGCGAGGGTTGTACCTCCATCTTTTAGAGTTTGTTGGATTTTTCACCTTGGCCCTATTATAGAATGATGGGTCATTTTCCACCTCCCATATTGTTCTTTCAAGTACAACAAAGAGTGTAATTATCAGGGCCACATTGCCCAGAATAAATAGTAAAGGAAGGCTAGACTTCGAGAGGAATTAGAAAGTGGTTGAGACCCTTAGTGTTTACAAAGTTATCTAGACCCTTACAGTAGTGAATCAAGAGAGCGGATAAGATTGCCAGTAGCACTCAAGTGCGTGTGAGAGAGTCCATTAGTGATAAACCCCCAGCAACAGTAAAGTTCAAGTTAGAAATAGGCCGATTTAACCGCAATGTGCTAATGACGGTAGGGAATACCTGGAAGATAATGGCTATGGCCCTAGTTTGTTATGTCGAAGAAGAAAATGATCATATGAATGAAATAGGCCTGAGTGCAGGTCAGAAGGATACAAGTTGATACTTTGCCAGCAATATCTTTGGAACTATGAGGCAGAGGGTACGAACCCCAGATCTCAACCTAAGGAAACAAACGGAAAGGCACGAGTATCTAATTCTAGAGGAAAACAGAATCACCTCCAAGTTGAAGTAGATTGATAGAGCACGGGACCACCGCTGAATGTCAAGAAATAAGCATCGGGCTGATAGTTAAGAGATAGTGAGGTTGTAACCTAGAATGCTGCAATATCACCACCAGTATTGGAGGTAAAGGAGTGGAAACATAGAGACTTTAACCTAGTACAGCCCAGAGACAAGGCCTAGTAGAAAGATATTGTCCTTTCAGATAGTAAGGAGCGGAATCAAGAGACCCAGAGGTCGACTCTGCGTTCCAAAGGTGGCAGGACTTCGTTAGTAAACTATGGCCAAGGTGCACCATGTTCGTTACTCCCTCCACCCAGAGTCTAATGAAGACACGTCAGGTCGGAAAGAGAGACCTACTGATGGCAAGGGAAGAGGGAAGATATTATTGAGTCATAGCACAGAGCTCCAATGACCAACCAGGGAAGGCTGGACAACAGGAACCAAGCAGGCCAATTCAGGAGATGGTCGTGCCTGCAAAGAGGTGGAGAGTAATAAACATCAATATAATTATAGGGTCATCTCGTACCAGGTGTAAATTGACCTTATTTTAGTCAGTATAGAAAGGCTAACGAGATCAACTCATGTCTTTCCATATGGAATTATTTTTCGACTAAAGATTATGCCGAGTAAATGCTTAACAAGTAGTTGGTTATGTGGAGCCCTAGTATCTAATAAATTCTAACATAGAGGTACAACGCACAACTAGGTTCTGGAGAGGTGTTAGAACAGATTGGGATGCAAGTTAATTTAAGTATGACCTCCCATCCCCAGGAAAAGGGCCAAGAAGCATACCCGATTTACGTGCTCGGAGATATATATAGGTCCCCTATATGATGGCCTGAAGTAGATAAGTTAGGACTAATCAAACCTGGCATAACACATACGTTAAAAGGGAAAGGTTCAACTCATTGGAGAGTACTTACTGACAGCGTTGGTTGTCCGGAGTCCTATTCCAAAATATGGTTAAAGATTGAAGCAATGATGAGGTATTCATGAAAATTTTGTCAACGGAGGGCGTTAAGAGATCTGATAAGAAGGGAAAGCCCAGCCCTAGATTCACTAAGCTCTACCGAACCCTCGGAAAGAACGGCCAAGAGCCCTATGAGATAGAGTTGCCTTCGGGGTTAGGATCTATGTATCAACACTACACAGGAGCGTAGGAGATATTTTCTTAGGTTGACCCAGTTGAGAATGCTTAGATTACGAGAGAGTCGTTGCACACGGAGGCTCCAATAGTTATACTAGATTACCAGGTCCGTAAGGGCTACATTGAGAATCAAGATGTGATCCATTAAAAGTATTAAAAAGGAACAAGAGTTTAGCCAAGGTGAAATGAGAAACTAAGGATGACATTAAGTTTGGATACCCTCAGTAGTTCTAGGCTCTACGCCAATTGTGTATAAACTTAGACAATCGCAATCAAGGCAAAGTAGTTTAGGTGTTGTATAGCTACTTTTGTTGTCGTTATTACCAGTCATATATATATGTGTGTGTGTGTGTGTGTGTGTGTGTGTGTGTGTGTGTGGTGAAGTTATGATGTATCACTGCTTGTAGTATCCTGTGAGACGCCTATGTTGGACTTTTCTGTGTTTCAGATTTATTCATAGTCCATATTACTGAGGAGACTCTGCCAAATTTTTTTTTGGAAATAGTTATCAGAGTTGAGTCTTTTAAGCATGAGGATGATATTCGAGGATTAATGTTCCTAAAGGGGCGAGGATGTTACACCTCGTAAAATGTTAATGATTAGTAGGCGTACACATGGATTTGTGACGAGTAGGGAGAGCTCGACGCATGTGGGAAAAGCCTCGGAGGCAGGGTCGGGCGAGGCTAGGACACCAGGGGCCAGCGCGACGCGCCAGCCAGCCTGTGAATTTGCCATTGTGCTGCGTCAGGCCTACTGCCGCTTTGAGGGCCGCGACGCGGCACAAGGATGGCTCTATGGCCGACGCAAAGCAGCCCTGTGCCACCGGCCATGTGCATATATTTAAGCCCCTCACTTATTTTCAAATAATTTCCAAAGAACCCACGACCAAAGATCAGAGAGGGCACACATTATTCACCAAATTTTCATTTGATTACTCTACCAAACGCCGTCCAAA
The DNA here is from genome assembly GCA_018107945.1 of Datura stramonium. Taxonomy (NCBI): domain Eukaryota; kingdom Viridiplantae; phylum Streptophyta; class Magnoliopsida; order Solanales; family Solanaceae; genus Datura; species Datura stramonium. Next base: position 11,460 of record JACEIK010016344.1, read on the forward strand.
CGCAAATTATCTTCGGGTAACGAGTTCTAGGCCTACGAGAAGCATCACTACGGAGTTATTTCTCTAAAATTCGCTCCGCAAATTGAAACTCCGTCGTGTAAAAGTTGACTGACAAATTGAATCCTAAATGGCCTCAGGCATTAGGTAAGCATTTCTTCTGTCTGAACTGTCGAGAAATTATAGGTTTTCAGATAAATTATTCAAAGTTGAATTATAGTTGATATGAGTATTGAAAGTAATCTCTTTTTGTTGAATTTAGTATTGAAATTAGCCCTATTCTCAGTATTAGGATTTCAGTTGGGTGGAATCGCCATTTACAAGTTGAAACTCACCAGTTGAATGAAAGTTGGCATTCCAGGTATGTAAGGCTTCTCCCTTTGGCAAATTGTTCTCATCGTATAATGATACGACTTATGTTCTTGAATGGAAAGAACGGTCCCATATGATGAAAATAGTTTCTATTAGTAGATCGTGATTAGATATGTTGTGGTCAGTTGTTGTCTATAGTCTACGAATATATATAGGTTGTCGTTAGCCGCTACAAAGCGTATAGAGAGTATATTATAGTACCCTTCATTGGGAAAGAGTATGTTAAGAGTCTCACACCAGGAGCGTCATAGAGACTCCCCTGTCCATCTGTCCACTTTATTAATAGAATTTTTATGTCTTGCTGTCACGCCAAGGCCTCAAAAGTGTTGGTTTAGTTATTGGGCATGATTTCATAGGTTAGAGGGTATCGGGCGCAACCAGGTGATATGACTTCCAGTTGGACGCCTGTACTGTCAGTGAAGCTCGCCCAGAAACCATTGGTGTACCTTCACGCCCCAGGGATAGAAATTAGGTAGGATAGCCATACTTTAGAGTTAGTGACACTAGGGTTGTTTAGTTAACTGAGTGACAATCTTCCATCTAATTAGCTACAGTCAGTGACTATCAGCTCCAGTTGACGTAGTATCCGTCATACAGGTCGCTCAGGAAGCCATCCCAGTCGTTCAGGTCGGATAGACCCTCTGGTACCCTAAGGAGGGGACCTTATTAGAATTTGGATGCGAGGCCAATGCCCCATCTTCCTCTCATAAGATACTCAGGTACAGGTTGCCGTGAGTGGCTAGGTCTAGATAGACTTCCCCACGAAGTTAAGAATCATCCATCAAAGACATAGGAAATATGAACAGACCATGTTATGGTCTAAAGGACTTGAACAATATTAGTACAATATTACCTTCAGGCTAAGAATCATCGTAAGCTGCCTAGGGAAGATTAGGGGCTGACTGCTTAGGAGCATGTCCGATCCGTAGAAGCCTTATAGTTGTTCTAAGAAAAAGAACCAAGTAATTGGTCATTTGAGACCCTATAGTTGCTTGTGAGTTATAGTTGTCCGAGTAGGACATTCAGAGTATCATTTAGGCCACTACAGACCTCGTCTTATTCGATCTAGACCAATAGAGATTATGATTACTATCATGTTCCTCTAATTAGATACAGGTACATGGGGTGTGCCTGCTAGCAACTATCAGATTATTCTAGGAGAAAGTAGTGGTCGCGTTAGGCCTTGAAGGCTAGATACGCCTTTCGAGTAGCTAGATTGAGACTTCAGTATAGCATATCTATTGGGATTACCTTCACCTAGGATAGCCTTCCATCCACAACTTCAGGGTTGCTAATTGTGTCATCACCTACAGGGCAATATGATATTGCCTACAGGGCTATATGATGTTTCCTACAAGGCTCTATGATGTTTCCTACGGGGCTATATGATGTTGCTCCAAGGAGCTATATGTCGTCCCAAGGGATGATGCTGAGGCCCAAGGGCCATATCACAGTCCATTCCATGGATGGACTATTATTTTATGTCGTATCGGCATCACTGACCCTCATCGAGCTTGGTGCCCAGGGTGTAGTTACAGGAGCTCACCGGGCTCAGACACAGTTACAGGAGTCCAGCAGGCTCAAATGAGGACCCAGAAGCCAGGTAGGTTGGCTATAGCAACAATTGTGTCATAGAACCTGGATAGGGGTATGTAGATTTAATTGTACTTGTCGGGACTTCTGGGGGCCCCAGTAGGTTATTTCTGTGTTGCTTGTACCCTCCAGGCTTATGAGGGATAGGTTAGGTTCTTGTTTGTACTCTTGTCTGCTAGTTATTGTTATGAATATGTAATTGTGCCGTCTTAGCTCATATACATGTAGTGTTTTACTAGATGAAGATTTTGAATAAGAATACTTTCAGGTTACTTTCTGCCCTTTCCTTATACTTACTTTCAGTCTTTGATAGCTTTTATTCAACTTATTTACTGCCTTACATATTCGGTACATATTTTACTGATGCCCATCTATAGGGCGCTGCATTACTTCCATGCAGGTTTTGACAGACATTTTATGAGATTTCCTGAAAGGTATTCAAAATTAGCACATTGGCCAGCTCCTTTCACTCGGAGTCGCCAAGTTGTAGAAGATTACCTATCTTCCCTTGTGCAGTATTTAGGTAGGCCAAGGCCCTATCCCGATCACTATTTGTATTTTTAGAGGCTTGCAGACTACAATATTCAGTTAGTTAGTTGTTGTTGGCCTTGTGGGGCCTAGTATAGTTGCTTATTTCCCTTTTCGTTATAACTAGACAATATAGTGGTCTTGTCGGCCTGCGTAGGATCCCTAATGAGGTATGTTCGCTGGGTTAGCTATTTTCTTTCACAAGTGCTACGTGGCTTTGTCGACCTAAGGCTATGTTATACAATGAGATATACAGTTTGTTTTCTTGAATTTGAATCAGTGGTAGGCACCACAACTGCCTGTGCCCAGCCGGGCAGCCTAGATTTCAATGTTGCATTAGGTGCCAGTCAGAGAAAGATATTGCTATTAGCCGATTATTAGTACTGAAATAGCCTTATTCTCTTAGTGTGAGGACTAAAATTTGGAGGAATTACCGGCTTCTAGTTGAAATTGTTCGAGTGAATGGAAATCATCGATTAAGGTATGTTAAGGCTATTCCTTTGGAAAGTTATTTCTATTGTAACATTGATACGACTAGCACCTCTATAGTTACTCTAGAACTTGAATGTTATAGTTAGTCCATATGAATTGAGATTGTAGTATAGCAACCCCGATACAGGTTAATCATATTTCGTAGGACCCCTTGCTATAAATAGTTGAGGGACTACTGATCGTACGAACTGCTTAGGGAGCTATAGACTACCTACGGGGCTATGATGCTACTTAGTCTTACAAGCTATGAGTTACTTATCGAGCCATGATGCTTCCATTATTTATGGCACTGTGAGACTGCTTTCGGAGGTATTGAATTACTTATGAGCTATTGAATTTCTTATGAGCTATTGAGTTTCTTACGAGCTATTAGTTGCTTACGGAGCTATTGAGAGTATAAAGGGATTAAAGTAAAGCCTTTGGGGACACAATGGAGTCTTCTACAAACTCTTTCTATCTTAGAGATGATATTCCTGACCCTCACGAGGGCCCAGTCTGCCTGAGACGCAGTTGCAGTTGCTTATGGGGCCTCAGGGGTACTGTTAGGGGTATATAGATTGAGTGGCGCTTGCTAGGGCTGATGGGAGCCCAGGTACGTTATTCTGTGTTTATTTTACCTTCTAGGCTTATGGGGGCCCAGACAGGTTCTTGTTTGTATATTTACTTGTTAGTGATGATTTAGATTGTGAGGTTATCCAGGTTAAACTCTTATCCTTTCCTATTGATTATTTTTAGTTCATTCATCAGTTTCATTTAGTCTTTATTATTGCCTTACATATTCAATTACATTTTGTACTAACGCCCATTCGTGGAGCTCTCTATACTTTCCTTCAGGTACGAATAGATGTGGTTCAGGACCTCCTTAGCTTCTAGCCAGGCTTAGCAGCTCAATCAACTCCTTTTCTCTGGAGTTGATTGTAAGAAAGGTTTGCTCTTTTTATTGTACAGTTTTGGGTAGGTCAGGGCCCTATCCCAACCATTATTCCACTCTTAGATGCTTGAAGACTATAGTTTCTCAATTATTGGTTGTTGTCGGCCCTGTGGGGCCTATGCATGTTATATTTTGCATGTTGGCTGTGTGGGGACTATTTTAGTAGGCCAATTCGCGGCCTTGTCGGCTATAGTATGAATATGACTACCTGTTTTCCTTCTGTTATTTCCTACTGTTCAGAGTTTCTAGTTACATTGCTTATATTTAGTTATATTTAGTTTGCTTTGCATACTCAGTACCAGTCGTACTGATGCCCGTTTGGGGCGCTGCATTACTTGCCTACAGGTACTCATAAATGAGGAGTCGATCCCTCGTGATTCCAGCCAGCTCATAGAGTCATCAGCTCCTGTCATCCGGAGCTAGACAGCTAGAGGTCTATTTCCTTTCTTTTGTTG
>JACEIK010016345.1:3985-15824 GCA_018107945.1 Datura stramonium
TTACGAGTCTCAACTGACAACAACAACTAAACATGATAACATACTCCTGACATGCTTTACTGGGATTCATACTGGACTACTATGCTGAAGAAACTAACTTTCCGAAAGAAACTGCCTTAACATACCTCGATTATTGGTTTTTGGTTAACTAATAGGATCCAATTAGTATTCAATAGCTCTTCCCAACTGAAATCGTGTTATTGAAATGATAGGACTAGTTTTAACACTAAATTCGGAAAAAAGGAAAACTTTATATATAAATATTAACTATATTCCAACTTTACGGAACACGGTCTAAAACTCGTTATTTCTTGAAAGTCTAGAAGTGAGAAATGCTTACTTTAAGCCTGAGATCGTATTGACACTAGTTTGGAGCAATTTCAACAACTTTGGCTCGGTGGGATGACAATTCGCCAGGCGAATTTCACGAAACTAACTCCGTAGAAATGGTCCCTGCAGCCTTATACTTCGATACCCGAAGTTAATTAGGAATTGGATGACGTTTAGCGGCATAATCGGATGAAAATTAAACGTTTTCCTTCGTTCTCACCTCTGCTTATCGTGATTATAAATTATGATCTCATTTCTAAGTGTGAGACCTTTTGTATACTTGAGGCAGCAGACAAGGCAACGTGGCACGCTGCCCATCACGCTGATTCTGCTTCGTGCCACGTTGGCCAACGCGGAGGAGCTGCTCCGTGCCACTTTTCTCCTCTTGGCGGCTTGGTTCGACCTCCTCCCGTGAAATCCCCACTTTGCACTCATTCATCCTTTCCCCAGGCCCTTTCCTCGTACGTATGGCACTCTAAAACTCTCAACCAACATACGAATAGGCTGACTAAACATTAAAAACTTACGGGGTGTAACATGAAATTTAAAAAAAAGTAGATAAATCAAAAGCACAATTATCCTTCAACTACAACTGAAACAAAATAATACCTAAGAAGAAAAGAGAGCAGAGTATCTTTTACAATTTCAATCAAAATCTCTTTTCTTAGCTAAAAATGCCCTTTTGCTAAAAAGGAAAGATGATGTGATATGTACTTGGATTATCTCTCAATCTCTCTATCTTCTTCCTCTCTCTTCTCCACCTTTTCTTTAGTGTACTTCTCTTTCTATTTATACCCTGAAAAGTAGGGTACTTTTCCTTCATTTTTCATCAATGGACAGCTTTACCCTTAATAGCATCATTTTGGAACCGGCAAAAGAACCGATGGTTCGCCGATGAAATCCGTGAACCGCTAGATACTTTCTCTTCTTCTTCAGTCATTTCTAGTGAAATTTGGTTGTTCACCCGACGTTTCGCCCTTGCTAATCCGTGAACCTTTGGATCATAAATGCCAATTCCAGACTTTTGTGAGTGTCATTTGGCGACTGAACTTGCATTCCGCCACAGGTGACTCGTGAACTGTCGGTGGCATTCCTCTGAAAAGTCAGTGACCATTATCTTTTTAGTCGGCGTTTCGCCAGTTAACGCCTTTGTTTTGCCACTTCTTCTCATTTCCTTTATTTTACACCATTTTAGCTCTTTTCTTCAAACATAGGCATATGCACACAACAAAAGCAAAAAGGGCATAAAATCCAAATAATCAACTCGAGAAATAAGAAAAAACTAAAACTTTAGAGTCTAATTTAGTTGGTAAATTACCAACTCATCATGTTGCGGAGGATCTTGATAAGGACTGCAGGATTTCCATGTTGCATCGAGATATAGACTTTCCCCGCATTGTGATGCATGCTCAGCAGATGGAGTCGGTATATCAGAGGCAGAGAGAGGCCAAAAGGGCCAGGACCGAGAGTTATGGGACTTCTCAGGTAGGATCAGGGGGTGGACAACGCCAACAGTCTCAGCATAGGTCTATTGCTCCAGCACCATCATCGACTAGTATGCCATCTAGTTTCCGGAGGGATCGGAGGAGAAAGGCTCTAGATTCGAGAGGCCAGGGCAACATGCAGATAGAGTGCACTTTCCCATATTATGCGAAGTGCTTCAAGAATCATCCTGGGAAGTTCCTAGTCAGCTCGGATGCTTGTTTGGGGTGTGGCAAACCCAGACACAGACTCAGGGTTTCCTTTCAGCCAAAGCAGGGGTCGGTGGAGCCCGTATGCCAGCAGCCAGTTCTGCCGTTCCAGAAGCACGTCCCCCTCAATAGGATGCCTCGACTAGTTTGGACGGCGGTCAACGCCAAAATAGGTCTTATGCTTTAGCACCCCATCCGGAGTAGGAGGTCTCCCCGGATGTGGTTACTGGTATGTTGCGTGTTTTTCATATTGATGTTTATGCTTTGCTAGATCCAGGGGCTACCTTATATTTTGTGACTCCTTACATTGCTATTAGTTTTTGAGTTAGTTCTGAGACTCTGTCAAAACCATTTTCGATTTCTACTCCTGTCGGTGATTCGGTTGTAGCTAGGTGGGTATATAGAGGATGTCTGGTAACTATATCACATAAAGTCACCTCCGCAGACCTTGTAGAGTTAGACATGACTTATTTTGATATTATTATTTGCATGGATTGGTTTTGTGCGTGCTATGCTTCTGTAAATTGTAGAACCCGTGCGGTGGAATTTTATTTTCCGGGTGAATTAGTGTTAGAGTGGAAGGGTAGTTCGGTCGTGCCAGCAGGTCAATTTATTTCATACCTTAAGGCCTAGAAGATGATTTCTAACGGTTGCATGTACAATCTGGTCAGGGTTAAGGATGTTGAGTTCGAGACCCAAACTATCCAGTCAGTTCTAATGGTGCGTGAGTATCCAGAGGTTTTTCCTGATGATTTATCAGGTGTTCCTCTTGAGAGGGAAATTAATTTTTGTATTAACCTTCTACCCGACACGCAGCCCATCTCTATCCCTCCTTACAGAATGGCTCCAGCCGAGTTAAAGGAGTTGAACAATCAGTTGAAGGATCTGTTAGAAATGGGCTTCATTACACCGAGAAAGTCTCCATGGGGTGCACCAGTTTTATTTGTCCGGAAGAAGGATGGTTCTCTTTGGATATGCATTGACTATCGACAATGGAAATAGATCACCGTTAAGAACAGATATCCTTTACCCAGTATCAACGATCTACTTGATCAACTTCAGGGTTCCAAGTGTTTCTCAAAGATAGAGTTCAGGTCCGGGCATCATCAGCTCAGTGTTCGGGACGACGATATCCCGAAGACAGCCTTCCGGACGCAGTATGGGCATTATGAGTTTGTAGTTATGTATTTTGGACTAACAAATGCTCCTTCACCTTTTATAGACCTGATGAACAGGGTGTTCAAGCCGTATCTAGACATGTTTGTGATTGTGTTCATGATGACATCCTTATATACTCCCTGAGCGAGGAGGAGCATGCCGCTCATTTGAGAGTAGTGCTTCAGACCCTCAAGGATCATCAGTTTTATGACAAGTTTAGAAAGTGCGAGTTCTGGTTGAACTCGATAGCATTTTTGGGCCATCTAGTATCAGGTGAGGGCATAAAAGTAGACTCCTTGAAAAATAGAGGTGGTGAAGAATTGGCCTAGACCAGTGAATCCCTCGGATATTTGGAGTTTCTTGTGTTTAGATGGATACTATTGGAGATTTGTTGAGGGTTTCTCATCTACTACGACACCTTTGACCAAGTTTACTCAGAAAAAGGTAAAGTTCCAATGGTCGGAGGCATGTGAGAAGAGTTTCTCAGAGTTGAAGACTCGAGTTACTACCGCACCTGTGTTGACCCTACCCGAGGGTACAGATGATTTTGTGGTGTACTGTGATGCTTTGACAATTAGATTCGGGTGTGTATTGAAGAAAGGTAATAGCACATGCTTCTAGACAATTAAAGATCCATGAGAAGAATTACCCAACCCATGATCTATAGTTGGCAGCGGTGGTATTCACATTGAAGATATGGCAAATTTACTTATTTGGTAGCTATGTGGATGTGTTTACGGACCACAAGAGCTTACATTATTTGTTCACACAAAGAGATCTAAATCTTCAGCAAACGGGGTGGTTGGTGTTACTGAAGGACTACGATATGAGTGTCTTTTATCATCCGGGTAAGGCTAATGTCGTAGCGGATGCATTTAGTAGGCTCTCTTTGGAAAATGTGTCCCATGTGGATGACAGAAAGAAGAAGTTGGTGAAATATGTACATCGACTCGCAAGGTTGGGAGTTAGGTTGGTTGACTCAACCAATTAAATGTTGTTGTCCAAAACGGATTAGAATCATCCTTGGTGACTGATGTAAAATCTAGACAAGATGAGGATCTGATTTTGGTAGAGCTGAAAGAAGCCATTCGAAGTTAGAAGGTTGAGGTCTTCTCCCAAGGGGGAGATGGTATGCTTCAGTACCAGGGTCGCCTATGTGTTCCCGATGTTGACAATTTGAGGAGCCGGATATTGCATGAGGCCCATGCATCCAAGAGTTCTATCCATCCAGGTGCCACCAAGATGTATCATGATTTTCGAGAGATCTATTAATGGGATGGCATGAAGAGGCATATTGAAGAATTCGTAGCCAAGTGCCTGAACTATCAGCAAGTAAAGGTTGAAGATCAAAGGTCGGGGGGAGTACTTCAAGATATTAGCATCCCTACTTTGAAGTGGGAAGAGATTAACATGAATTTCATAACACTGTGATTCTATTTGGGAGGTGGTAGACATGTTGACCAAGGATGCACATTTCCTACCAGTGAGATAATTATGCTGATATATATATTTGGGAGTTAGTTTGATTACAAGGAGTCCCCCTGTCTATTATTTCAGACTGAGGTACTCATTTTACCTCCCAATTTTGGCGAAAGCATAGCGGACTATCCAAAACCTCGAGGACATGTTGAGATCATATGTGATGGACTTCAAAGGTAGTTTGGATGATCATTGCCACTAATCGAGTTTTCATACAATAACAGTTATCACTATTGCATCCAGATGGCACCGTTCGAGGCTCTTTATGGGTGGAATGTAGATTTACCATCAGATAGTTTGAGGAGGTGAGACAACTATGATAGGGACATATTCGGTTCATGCGGCTATGGTGAAGGTTCAGTTGATAAGAGACAAGCTGACAACCGCTCATAGTCGTCAAAAGTCATATGCTGATGTGAGGAGGAGAGAGTTAGAGTTCAAGGTGGATGATTGGGTATTTATGAAGGTATCTCTGATGAAGGGAATCATGCGGTTTGGGAAGAAAGGAAAACTCAATCTCTGCAATGTTGGTCCCTACCAGGTTATGAGGAGAGTTGGTAAGGTAGCGTATGAGTTATACTTACTCTCAGAGTTATCTTCCGTGTATCTTGTGTTTCATTTGTCGCTTTTGAAGAAATGTTTGGGAGATCCAGCGCTTAGTAGTCCCAATCGATAGAATTGGAGTAAGTAGCTATGAGGAAGTTCCAGTTGAAATATTGGATCGTTAGGTTCGGGGGATGAGGAATAAGGAAGTAGCTTTAGTAAAGGTGTTATGGAGAAATCAACATGTTGAAGGAGCTACGTTGGAAGCTGAAGTGGATATGATGGCTAAATTCCCACACTTGTTCTCTACCGGCTAAATTCCGACTTGAGGTATCAGTTTTATGCTATAACTAAATTTAGTTTTCATGTTTGGTTCATGTGTACAAGTTTCTTTATCTTTATTGATATGTCTGTTAAGCATGAGATCAGTTCAGCTATGTGATATGAATCGGAGGTAGTCATTCCGTTAATTTTTAGTTTAAATGATCAGAATTTGAATATTATAATGGCATATTTCTGTCTTCTGCTTGTTTCCTACATTCAAGGATGAATGTTCCTAAGGGGGAGATATTGTTATACCCCCGGAGCTCAAAGATCGGACCCAAGAGTTGAAATGGGAAAAAAGTGGAAATGGATATTGCAGTCTCAGGAAGAGTCATCTCACGATTCAAGAGGACAGCCAATGAGTCGTCAGGTGACTCATGCGGAATGAAAAATAGTTGGTCAAAGGAAGAATAGGCAGTGTACCTGACGGGAGTCCTAACGAGTTGTTGTTAGCCTTAATGACTCGTGGGGTGAGTCGTTGGTAGGTTTGGAGTCCAATGTTTGGAAATGAGACAGTGTACTTAACGACTGGTGACCAGGAGTCGTGTTCACCCCTGATGAGTCATGAAGTTATCCGTTATGAGCCCAAAAGAATAAAGGATGCAGTACACTTGATGAGAAAGGTAACGAGTCGTTGCTCTGGTCCACGACTCGTCAAGTCGTCCGTTAGGACCACCTGACAGTTAATTTTCTGCGAATTAGTAAGGGCTTTTTTGTAAATTCTAAGTTCCTAAAGCATATCCTACGTTGTTTAAGGCTAATTTTAGTGGGTTTTTGGAGGGGGAAAACCTATTTTAAGTTCTTTCCTTCAATGCATGCAAACTTGAGAGGTTGATGAGGTGATCTCGAGCAAGTTCTCAAGGTTCTCATTCAAATCCTTCTTGGGCAGTCAGAGAAGTTGTAGAATCAAGCATTTTCAAGTATGTAGGGTTACGAATGGGTGTTTTCGTTCACACCCATGCCCATCCTCTAATAACTTATGAAAATCTATTCAAAAACCACATGAGGTTTTAATTCAATTTTTGTGAAATTCGAATGATTTTCTAATGGGCTTTACAATTTATGATCTACATCATATTTTATGGATTTGGGTCAGATTTTACATCTAATTTTACATATAAAACTAGTGATTTCGATTTCTACTAAAATAATCCTATTAAATATTGAACTATGATGAATTGATTTATGATCTTCGCTTCAATTGGTGATATTTACAAGACCAGCATGATTTATGATTTGAAATATTGATTGATTCAATTACCCATCATGATTTGTTGACTCTTGAGCTATATGCAAAAATCTGCAAGTATGTATGGAACTTATGATTTATAAATTATGTTTTAGGTGGACTCACGGGCCTTGTTTCATGGCTAGTTCATGTATTTACGATCATGCTTACGATTTTCATGATTTAACTAGCCTATTAACTCATGCATATTATACTATGAGAAATATATATATTTTGGGAGTAGTATCGAACACCGAGTAGGTTGGGGGCCTTGGTTCTACCCCGGATCTCATAAACTACGTGTCACCGTAGGTATGTAGGGACCTATTTGCAACTGTCGCCGGCCTGATTGGCCCTTTTCATGGTGATATCACACTTTCATAGTCCTATCCTTAGCAAGGTATGGACACCCTCCCGACTAGGGTTACAAGTCGGGCTTCATGTGTGCTCATATGGGGTATGACGGTTAAGTGAATCTCCCACTGTTACTCATGATTTATGCATGTTTATGATTACATATGTTGGCTCAAGTAATGTTTATTATGGATTTTATCTCATGATATTGTTACGATTGTATTACGAATGCTTTGAAAACCTTGAGCCTTATGATATGTTATGTTATGATATTTATGATATGACATGATGTCCTACTCCACGATGTTTTATGAGCTTTTACATATTTTAAATATCTGTTTTACTTACCTTGCATACTCGGTACATTTCACATACTGACCGCATACTTTCCATATTGTATCGTCTTATGATACAGGATTCGGCTCTCAAGCTCATCCTCATATCTAGATCATATCAAAGTGCACTTTTATCTTATTGGTGAGTCCTCACGTTTCAAGGGCCGTTTGATAGACATTCATGATATTTTATGTTTTAGTATTGGTTCGTGTTAGTTGGGATGTTGTCCCATCAACTCATCGTATGTAGTAGAGGCTTTCAGACAGTGTTGTACTCAGCTTGTGTATGTCTAAGTGATTCCGTTATTATCATATGTCATGATTATGCTTACGTTTTTGCTATGCCTTGTTATTAGTCTTTAGCATATTATGAATGAAGTTAGATGTATGCCTATGCCATGGGATGACTTGGGGCCTCTCGGGGTTCCTTGTCCCGTGTTACGATCTGGGTCTACGTTCGGGTCATGACATACAAACCTTGAAGGATCATCAGCTATATGCTAAATTCAGTAAATGTGAGTTTTTGTTGAATTCAGTGGCATTTTTGGGTCACGTGGTGTCAAGTGAGGGTGTTCAGGTAGACACTCAAAAGATAGAGGCAGTAAATAATTTGCCCAGACCGGTGAATCCTTCGAATATCAGGAGGTTCTTGAGTTTAGTTAGGTATTATCGGAGATTTGTCAAGGGGTTTACATACATTGCAACCCTGTTGACTAAGTTAACCCAGAAGAAGGTGAAGTTCCAATGGTCGGAAGCTTTTGAGAACAGCTTTCAAGAGTTGAAGACTCGACTCACCTTAGCACTAGTTTTAACCCTACCCGAGGGTACCGATGGGTTTGTGGTATATTGTGATGCTTCGAGGATCGGCCTTGGTTGTGTATTGATGCAGCATGGTAAGGTTAGAGCATATGCTTCCAGGAAGTTAAAGGTTCATGAAAAGATTTACCCGACTCATAATCTTGAATTGGTTGCGGAAGTATTTGCCTTGAAGATTTGGAGATACTCTTTGTATGGGGTCCATGTGGGTATGTTTACGGACCACAAGAGCCTACAATACGTGTTTACATAGAAGGATCTAAATCTACGCCAAATGAGGTGGTTGGTGCTACTCAAGGATTATGATATGAGTGTCCTTTACCATCTGGGCAAGGCTAGTGTGGTAGAACATTCTCTTAGTGGGCTTACTATGGAGAGTGTATCTTGTGTGGATGAGAGGAGAAAGGACATGGTGAAGGATGTGCATCGACTTGCACGGTTGGGAGTTCATTTGGTTGACTTGACCGATGGTGGTGTTATTTTTCAGAAACGATCAGAATTGTCTTTGTTGACTGATGTAAAATCTAGGCAAGATGAGGATCCTATTTGGGTAAATTTGAAGGAAGTCGTCCATAATCAGAAGGTAGAGGTCTTATACAAAGGGGGAGATGGTGTGCTTCGATATTAGGTGCATTTGTGTGTTTCGAATGTTGATGATTTGAGAGATCAGATACTGCATGAGGCTCATTATTCCAGATATTCCATACATCAAGGTGACACCAAGATGTACCATGACCTATGGGAAGTCTATTGGTGGAATGGCATGAAGAAGGACATAGCGGAGTTTGTGGCTAAGTGTCCGAACTGTCAGAAAGTGATGGTTGAGCATTAAAGACCAGGAGGTATACTTCAAGACATTAGCATTCCTACTTACAAGAGGGAGGATATCAATATGGACTTCATCACAGGGTTGCTTCGCACTCGTCGACAGTAGGACTCCATTTGCGTGGTTGCGGACTGGTTGACCAAAGAAGCTCATCTCCTACTGGTCAAAACTGTCTATTAAGTTAAGGATTATGATAAATTATACATTCGGGAGTTAGTTCAATTTCATGGAGTGCTATTGTCCTTCATATCAGATAGAGGTACTTAGTTTACCTCCCAGCTTTGGAGATCATTTCAAAAGGGACTTGGTACTCAGGTTAAGCTCAGTACGACATTTCACCCGCAAATAAATGGCCAGACCGAATGGAATATTCAAACTCTCGAGAATATGTTGACACCGTGTGTGATTGATTTCAAGGGTAGTTGGGATGATCATCTGCCTCTCATTGAGTTTGCGTACAACAACAACTACCACTCCAGTATTCAGATGGCTCTGTTTGAGGCTCTCTATGGGAGGAGATGTAGATCACCTATTGGTTGGTTTAAAGTCGGTGAAGCTTGTTGATAAGAACAGATTCAGTCCATGAGGCCATGGAGAAAGTTCATCTTATAACGGACAGGTTGAAAACAGTTCAGAGTCGCCAAAAGTCCTTTGCAGATGTAAGGAGGAGAGAACTTCAGTTTAACGGGACAAGAAACCGAGAGAGGCTCCAAGTCGACCCATGGCATGAACATACATATAACTTACCATAGATAAGTGGAAGATCGACCAGATTATGGGGGTGACTGGGGAGGAGTGCACCAATTTGTCCTAGTATCAGTTGAAGGGGGTCTCGCATATTTGTTTTAAGAAATGGAAGGATAGTAGGGTAGTTGGAGCAGGCCCTATCAGTTGGGATGAGTTTCATGTTGCTTTTCTAGATCGATTCTTCCCTCAGGAGATGAGGGAGATCAAAGTGGCCAAGTTTTTGAATCTAAAGCAAGGAAAGATAATGGTCAAAGATTATGCCTTGGAATTCACTCGTCTATCCAAGTATGCACTTTTTGATGATGGTGGATCATAGAACCTATGTGAGCAGGTTTGTACACAGGATAACAAACTACTTGGCCAGGGATTGCCGGACCACAACGCTTCTTCAGGATCATGACTTTGCTCGAATATTCTTGTACGCCCATCAAATGGAGAAAGTACAAGTGACTAAGCGTGAGAGGGAGGCCAAGAGGGTCAGGACTAATAGCATCGGATTCTCCCAGCAGAGACTTAGTGGGCATCGTCAGCGGCCCCACTAGAGATTTTCAGCCTCAGCGCCTTCCTCTATGAGTGTGCCATCCAGGTTTAGGCGCGATCAGAGGAGACGAGCATCAAGCTCGAGAGGTCTGAGTAGTAGGCTAGTAGAGAACAGCTTTCTAGAGTGTAGCAGATGTGGCCAGAGATACACAAGCTAGTGTTTGGTGGGTACATGTGCTTGATTTGGGTGTGGGAGCCCAGAAATATGCCTAGGGATTGTCCAGCAGCCAGATAGGGTTATGATAGGGCCCAAGGCCAAGCTTGTAGTTCAACAGCTCCACCAGCACACCCAGCTCGGCAGGGGTCTTGTACTAATACAAGTGGAAAACAAGGCCAAAACAGATTATATGCCCTAGCATCCTGCCAGGAGTAGGAGGTCTCCCCGAATGTATTCACTAGTATGTTACAAGTATTCCATCTTGATGTATATGCATGTTAAATCCAGGGGTTAATTTGGATGCAGGGGTAACTTTGTCTTTTGTGACGCCCTATGTTGCCAATAGTTTTGGAGTCAGTCCCGAAATCTTATCAGAACCCTTCTTAGTCTTTACTCTAATTGATGATTCGGTTATAACTAGATAGGTGTATAGAAATTTTCCTATCATAGTCCTTTAGAAAATCACCTTCGCAGATTTAGTAGAGTTATCCATGACTGATTTTGATGTTATCCTAGGCATGGATTGGCTATTTGCATGTTATGCCTCAGTTAATTGTAGAACCTATGTCGTAGAGTTTAGATTTCTGGGTGAGCCAGTCCTAGAGTTGAAGGGAAGTTCAGATGTGCCTGTAGGTCATTTCATTTCCTACCTTAAGGACAAAGGGATGATTTCTAAGGGTTGCATGTACCATCTAGTTAAGGTTAAGGATGCAACGTCCGAGACCCTGATTATCCAGTTAGTTCCAGTAGTCTATGAGTATTGAGAAGTCTTTCCAGATGATCTATCGGGAATCCTTCCCGAGTGGGAGATTGATTTTGGTATTGACCTTCTTCCCGAAATGCAGGCTATATCTATTCCTCCATACAAAATGGCTCCAGCCGATCAAAAGGGGTTGAAGGAATAATTGAAGGACCTTCTAGACAAGGGTTTCATCAGACCTAGCAAATCCCGTGGGGTGCATCAGTACTCTTTGTCTGGAAGAAAGATGGTTCTCTTCGTATGTGCATTGATTATTGGCAACTGAACAAAGTTATCATCAAAAATGGGTATTTATTTGACCAGTGTCGCGCCCCATTTTTCCCTCGCGGAAAAAGCGGGACCCAACATGTGACGTCTCTTAAGGGTTAAAAAAGAGAGAGTCGCCACCTAACGAATTAAGGTGCGTTAGGGCACCGTTCTAAGCTAAGTTTTATTTTCTAGGTAACCAGAATCGGGTAAGGACTTTAATTACCTCGAAAGGAAGGTGTTAGGCACCTTTCGAGGTCCACAAAAGTGGTTCCCGGCCGTACTCATTAAATGGGGGAATTTAC
>JACEIK010016351.1:0-15811 GCA_018107945.1 Datura stramonium
ATGTTTTATGTTAAGTATTCCGCTTTATTAAATGAGATTAGATGTATGCATGTGCCATGGGTCGACTTAGGGTCTCTCGGGGTCCCTTGTCCCGTGTCTATGATTCAGGTGTATGTTTGGGTTGTGACAAACTTGGTATCAGAGCAATAGGTTTGATGTGTCCTTGGGTGTCTAAAATCCATGTTAAGTAGATTCTTTTTCATGGGTGTGAAGCACGCCACGCCTCTGACTAAGAGGGTACTAGTTGTTTAGGAAACGTTCCCTTTTTTCATGTTCTATGTCATGTGATGAAAAGTCTCTCCATCCTTCTAATTCATGCGGTTCGTGATTGTAGAATTACGTCTCCAAGAAGAATGAACGGAAGGAGGAATGGAAATGATGAAGGCCATGGGGGTGGCAATGATCATGGGCATCAACAATCCCCACCTGTTCAGGAGCCCGAGGCACCAGAGCCAGTCGGGCGGCTATTCAGATGTGGGCGCAGGCCTTGACCGCTCAGGTCAATTAACAGGCTATTGCGCAGGTCCAACAGAAAGGCAATGCAACGACGGCTCAAATTAGAGACTTCTTGAGGATGAAACCTCCTGAGTTTACAGGATCTAAGGTGGATGAAGATCCACACAAGTTTATTAAAGGGATATTGAAGGTCACTTAGATTATGGGTGTGACGAATGGGGAGTGTCTTTACCTGGCCTCTTATCAGCTAAAAGAGGTCGCTCATATTTGGTACAAGCAATGGAAGGACAGCAGGGCAGCAGGAGCAGGCCCTATCATCTGGTATGAGTTCCACATGGCCTTTCTCGACAGGTTCTTCCCTTGAGAGATGAGGGAGTTGAAAGCAGCTAAGTTTGTGAACCTCAAGCAGGGAAAGATGAAAGTGCTGGAGTATTCTCTTGAGTTCACTGATTTGTCAAAATACACCCAGAGTTAGTGATGGATCAGAAGGCGCGGGTGAGCTAGTTCGTTCATGTTGTGTCTGGTTAGTTAGACAAGGATTGCAGGACTGCCATGCTTCACCAAGATATGGAATTTCCTCGAATAGTGTTGTATGCCCAGCAGATGGAGGCAGCTCATGAGAGGGAGAGGGACGCAAAAAGGGCTCGAATGAATTGTTATGGGTATTCGCATTAGAGGTCTGGCGATGGCTACTGTCCACAGTTCCAGCACAGATCACTAGCACCATCACTATCATCAGCTAGTGTTCCATCCAGACCCAGGAGTGATCAGAGGAGTAGGCCTTCAGGGTAGAGCGATCAAAGGGGCACCTAGTTAGATTATACCTCTCCAGCCTGCGGGAAGTGCGGCAAGAGTCATGCCGGGGAGTGCCTTCTCGGTTCAGATGTTTGCTATGGGTGTGGCAAATCTTGGCACATGCGTTGAGCGTGCCCATATGCTAGACAGGGTGATGATAGGGGTCGTGCACAGACTACCAGGACTGTAGCAGCTCCCGCCTGTTTCACTCCGCAGGAAGCATCGACTAATGGAGGTGGCGGACAATTCCAAAATCAATCTATGCCCTTGCCTCGCAGCAGGAGCAGGAGACTTCGCCAGACGTGGTCACCGGTATGTTACATGTCTTTCATATTGATGTTTATGCCTTTCTAGATCCGAGATCTAGCTTGTCTTTTGTGACTCCTTACATTGCTAGTAGCCTTGGGGTTAGTCTTGAGAGTAGTGCTTCAGACCCTTAAGGATCGTCAGCTATACGCAAAGTTCGGTAAGTGTGAATTTTTTTTGGACTCGATGACATTTTTGGGTCGTGTGGTGTCAAGAGAAGGCATAAAGGTGGATTCACGGAAAATTGAAGCGCTGAAGAATTAGCCCATGCTGGTAAACCCTTCAGAAATTCGGAGTTTCTTGGGCTTAGTAGGCTACTACCACAGATTTGTTGAGGGATTTTCATCAATTGTAGCCCCATTGACTAGGTTGACTCAAAAAAAGGTGAAGTTCCAATGGTCGGATGCTTATGAGAAAAACTTCCAAGAATTGAAGACCCCACTCACTTCAGCACTAGTGTTGATCTTACCGAGGGTATTGATGAATTTGTTGTATATTGTGATGCTCCGAGAGTTGGATGGGATGTGTGTTTATGGAGCGTGGGAAACTTATAACATATGCCTCTAGACAGCTTAAAATCCGTGAGAAGAACTACCCAACCATGATCTTGAGTTGGCCGCGGTGGTGTTTGCGTTGAACATATGGAGGCACTACTTGTATGGGGTTCATGTAGATGTATTCACGGACCACAAGAGTTTGCAATATGTGTTCACACAAAAAGATCTCAATCTTCGGCAGAGGAAGTGGTTGTAGTTATTAAAGGACTACGATAGAGTGTTCTTTACCACCCGAGAAAGGCTAATGTGGTTGCGGATGTACTTAGTAGGCTCTCTATGGAGAGTGTGTCCCACGTGTATGAGGGAAAGAAGGAGTTGTTGAAGGATGTCCACCGACTTGTAAGACTAGGAGTTAGATTGATCGACTCGACTGATGGCGGCATTATTGTGCAGAATGGGTCAGAATCGTCCTTAGTGGTCGATGTTAAATCTAAGAAAGATGAGGATCCATCTTTGAGGAAGTTGAAGAAAGTGGTACGGAGTCAAAAGGTGGACGTTTTCTCCCAAGGGGGAGATGGTGTACTACAATACCAGGGTCGACTATGTGTTCCAAACGTCGATAATTTGAGGGTTCGGATTTTGCAGGAGGCACATTGTACAAAATATTCCATCCATTCGGATCCACGAAGATGTATCATGACTTGCGATAAATCTATTGGTAGGATGGTATAAAGAAGCATATTGCAGAGTTCGTAGCCAAATGTCCTAACTGTCAGCAAGTGAAGGTCGAGCATCAAAGACCGGGAGGCGTACTTCAGGATATTAGCATCCCCACTTGGAAGTGGGAAGATATTAATATGGACTTCATTACAGGCCTACCTCATACTCGTCGGCAATACGACTCCATTTGGGTGGTGGTCGATAGGTTAACCAAGGCTGCACACTTTCTACCGGTCAAGACCACGGATTCAGCGGATGATTATGCCAAGTTTTATATTCGAGAGTTGGTTCAACTTCATGGCGTGCCCTAGTCTATTATTTCAGACCGAGGTACTCAGTTTACCTCTCAGTTTTGGCGTTCCTTCCAAAAGGGGCTTGGGACTCAGGTTAAGCTCAACACCGCATTCTATCCGCAAACAGACGGCCAGGCAGAACGAACAATTCAAACCCTCGAGGATATGTTGAGGGCGTGTGTTATGGATTTAAAAGGTTGTTGGGATGATCATTTTCCCTTGATCGAGATTGCCTATAATAACAGTTATCACTCTAGTATTTAGATGGCACCGTTCGAGACTCTTTATAGGCCATGGTAAAGGTCCAGTTGATAACGGACCGGTTAAAAACCGCTCAGAGTCATCAAAAATCATATGCCAATGTAAGGAGAAGAGATTTGGAGTTTGAGGTGGACGATTGGGTATTTCTAAAGGTATCTCCCATGACGGGAGTCATGCGGTTTGGGAAGAAGGGGAAACTCAATCCCTGCTATGTTGGCCCCTGCCGGGTTGTGAGGAGAGTGGGTAAGGTGGCGTATGAGTTGGACTTTCCTTCATAGTTATCTTCAATTCATCCGATGTTTCATGTATCTCTCTTGAAAAGTTCTTGGGTGATCCAGCTTTAGTAGTCCCAGTAGAAAGCATTGGTGTAAGGGATAGCCTCAGCTTTGAAGAAATTCCCGCGAAAATCTTAGATCGTCAAGTCTGTAAGCTAAGAACAAAGAAGTAGATTCAGTTAAAGTATTGTGGAGAAATCATCATGTTGAGGGAGCTACATGGGAAGCCGAAGCAGATATGATGGCTACATACCCACATTTGTTCTCTACCAGCTTAGTTCGACCTCAGGTACCAGTTTTTCCCTATCACTCTATCTAGTTTTTATGTTCAGTCATGTGTACAAGTTTCTTTTATGTGTATGAATGTGTATGTTAAGCATGATATCAGTTCAGCTATGTGGTTTTATTCAGAGGTAGTCATTCCGTGAAAATTTCGGTTAAAATGATCAGTATATGGCTATAATAGATTGTATGTTTCTATTTTATGCTTATTTTCTACATTCGAGGATGAATGTTTCCAAGGGGGAGATATTGTATTACCCCAGGAGGACCTAAGAATAGACCTGGGATTTGAATTTGAGAAACGCAGAAAGCTGGAAAAAACATCACAGGATAGGTGACTCAACGACTCATGGTTGGGTACCACAAGTCGTTGTAAGCTATCGTGGTATGGGAGTTCAGGAAGTCAGTGGTGACAACGGACGGAGTAACGACTTGTTTTCAGGAACAACGAGCCATTAAAAGTCATTGGAAGGATTGAGCTTAGGCTAAGGGGGAATGTTATACCCCGGGAACCCAAGGTTCAGACTCGAAAGTAAAAATGGAGAAAAACTGAAAATTCGCACCAGGTCACAGAGCGACTCGTGAGGTGAGTCGTGAAGTGACTCATGGTCAGTTTGGTTTGGCAATGTCTGAGTGGGGAAGCCACGGGCCTAGCCACGAGTCGTGGTCAGACCTCACGACTCATGAGGTCACCCGTGGTCAACCCTGGAGGATTGGCAATATTGGGATGAGCAGTGTAGGCCACGGAAGGTGACCACGAGTCGTGGTCTAACCTCACGACTCGTGAAGTCACCTGTGGGGTTCCCTTGGAGTTTTGGGCAGTGGACTTAATGGATCAAGACAATGAGTTGTGGCCTTGGGCAACAACCCGTTAGATCCCTCGTGAGGACTGGCGACAAGGGATTTCCTGTGATTTAGTGACGGTGTTTCCATAATTTCCTAAGTCACTAAGGCCTTAGCTACGTCATTTTGGATATTTTATGAGTGTGATAAGAGGAGTTAAGTCCCTATTGCATGCCCATTCTCATGCAAGGATTTTAGAGAGGTTTTGGGAGATTCAAGGCCTTCTTCCCCAATTTTCTTCAATTTCTTTGTGGGTGCTCAAGGAACTTTAGGTCCATGTATTCCCTGGTATTTAGGGTTTTATAATTGGTGAAATTCTTCCCCACCCATGCCCAATTTCTATTAAATTAATGAATTCTCCTACTCAAATTCCATGGGGTTTTACTCAAAGCATGTCAATGTGATTTCTCCTTCTGGGTATGTTTTAATTGAGTTTTATTTATTGAAATATGCATGATGGGCAGATTTCGTATTATTTTCATCAGAATCATGTTTCTATCTTTTAAATCTAAATTTCCCACTTATGGAAGTTCATCGAAATTATGATTTATAATGAATATTCATTATTTTAAGTGTATTGATTATGGAAATGCATGAATCCAAGATACCCATGTTTATTATCACATTTTGAAAGAATTGAGTATGACGAAGCATTGGGCAATGCCCACATGATGAAGAATGATTTATGATTTTTGAAACCAATTTCATGATTTATCGATGTGTGATGTTGGCCGATGAAAAGTGCCTTGATTCTTAGCTAAGGATGTTTTAAAGGGGATCAATGATGATAAATGTTATATCTTAGCAATTTAATTTTATGCATGATGTTAATGATTTAATGTATGAGATATATGCATGTTTTTGGGAGCCGTGTCTAGCACCGAGCAGTCTGGCGTTCATAGGACTACGCTAGTTTCTCATAACCACGTGCCACCGTGGATTGTAAATATTATGATGTATTGATAATGATCCCCTAAAATGCAATATCATGCCTTATGCATGACCCTCGCCTAGAAAGCCAGGGTCGGCTTTGGCCAGTTGAGCGAGACAGTGGGGCATCATGAAAGGCTCTACCATGATGGTGTCGGTCATGACGAGTCCTCCCATTGTTCCACATGTTTTATGCATTATTATATTTATGTTAATGGATCAAGTTAAATTATTATAAAGTTATTTACGCTTATGATATTGAATGATTATGAATGATTTGAAAGTGTTGAGCCTTATGTTTTATTACGAAGATTTTGATACAAGCATGATGTCCCTCTCCTATGTCTATTTATGAGTTTACTTTACTTTTAAAATGTTCGTTTTACTTACCTTGCATACTTAATACATTCCACGTACTGACCACATACTTTCTATGTTGTATCATTTCATGATACAGGGTCCGGATCTCAGGCTCGTCCTCATCCTTAATCCATCCAAGTCTGTGATATCATCTTGTTGGTGAGTCCTCTTTTTCTGAGGGTCGTATGACGAACTTTCCTGTTGATTATGTTGTAGTATTGCTCGGGTTAGTTTGGGATGTTGTCCCATCAACCCATCTTACATATTAGAGGCTTACGGACAAATGAGTATCATTCAGCTTATGTAAATGTTGGTACTTCTTGATTTCATGTCATGGTTACATTTCTATGATGTTCCATGCTTAATATTCTGTTTATTTAAAGTAGATTAGTTGAATGCATGTGCCATGGGTTGACTTGGGGTCTCTCGGGGTCCCTCATCCCGTGTCTACTATCCGGGTGTATGTTCGGGTCATGACAAACTTGGTATCAGAGTCATAGGTTTGAAGTGTCCTAGGTTGTCCGCAAGTCGCGTTAGGTAAAGTCTTCTTCATCGGTGTGAAGCACGCCACACCTATGACGAAGAGGCTACTAAACGTTTTAGGAAATGTTCCCTTCATTAATGTTCTATGTCGTGCGATGAAAAGCCTTTCAAACCTTCCAATAATTTGTGCAATTTGCGATTTGCAGAATTATGGATCCTAGAAGAATGAACGGAAGGACGAATGGAAATGATGAAGGCCACGGAGATGACCATGAGCATCAGCTAGCCCCACCTGTTTCGGAGCCCAAGCACCAGAGCCAGCTACCCACGCCTAGTTTCGGGCAGTGATTCAGATGTTGGAACAGGCCTTGACCGCCCACGTCAATTAGCAGGCGGTTGCACAGGTTCCACAGAATGGAAATACAGCGGTGGCTCGGATTAGAGACTTCTTGAGGATGAACCCTCCTGAGTTCACGGGATAGAAGGTGGATGAGGACCCACACGAGTTCATTGAAGGGATCTTGAAGGTCACTCAGGTTATAGGGGTGACAAATGGGGAGTGTGTATACTTGGCCTCATATCAGCTAAAAGAGGTCGCACATATTTGGTACAAGCAATGGAAGGATAGTAGGGCAGCATGAGTGGGCCCTATCAATTGGGATGAGTTCCACATGGCCTTTCTTGATAGCTTCTTCCCTCGGGAGATGAGGGAATTGAAAGCAGATGAGCTTGTTAACATCAAGTAAGGAAAGATGAAAGTGCTGGAGTATTCGCTTGAGTTCACCCAGTTGTCAAAGTACGCACCCGAGTTGGTGATGGATCAGAGGGCGCGAGTGAGACAATTTGTTCATGGTGTGGCCGGTCATTTAGACAAAGATTGTAGGATTTTCATGCTTCATCAGGATATGGACTTTCCTCTCATAGTGTTGTACGCCCAACAGATGGAGGCGGCTCATGCGAGGGAGAGGGAGGAAAAGAGGGCTCGGACAGATAGTCGCAGGTTTTCACATCAGAGGTCCGGTGGTGGCTACCGTCCACAGCTTCAGCAGAGGTCACTATCCCCAGCACCATCATCAGCTAGTGTTCCATCCAGACCTAGGGGTGATTAGAGGAGCAGGGCTTTAGGGTCGAAGGATTATAGGGGCACCTAGTTAGAGTATACCTCTCACGCCTGCGGGAAGTGCAGAAAGAGTCAGACCAGGGAGTTCCTACTCGGTTCGGATGTCTGCTTCGGGTGTGGTAGACCTGGGAACATGCATTGAGCATGTCCATATGCTAGACAGGGTGATGATAGGGGTCGAGCACAAACCACTAGGACAGCAGTAGCTCTAGCCCTTTCCGCTCCACAGGGAGCATCTACTAGTGGGGGTGGCGGTCAAAGCAAAAATCGATTCTATGCTTTTTCCTCATGCCAAGAGCAGGAGACTTCGCCAGACGTGGTCACTGGTATGTTGTGTGTCTTTCATATTGATTTTTATGCCTTTTTAGACCCAGGGGCCACCTTGTGTTTCGTGACTCCTTACATTGCTAGTAGTTTTGGAGTTAGTCCTGAAGTTCTGTCAGAACCATTCTCCGTATCTACCCCAGTCGGTGATTCAGTTGTAGCTAGGCGGGTATATAGAGGTTGCCCCATTACTGTGTTGCATAAGGTTACCTCTGCATATTTGGTAGAGTTATCTATGACTAACTTTGACGTTATTCTTGGTATGGATTGGTTGTTTGCATGTTATGCTTTTACTAATTGTAGTACCCGTACCGTGGAGTTTCGTTTTCTAGGTGAGTCAGTTTTGGAGTGGAAGGGTAGTTCGGCGGTTCCAGAAGGTCGGTTTATTTCTTATCTTAAGGCTAGGAAAATGATCTCTAAAGGGTGTATGTACCACCTAGTTAGGGTTAAGGATGTGGAGTCCGAGACCCCGACTATCCAGTTAGTTCCGGTGGTGTGCGAGTATCCATAGGTGTTTTCCGAGGATTTTCCAGGTGTTCCTCCGAAAAGGGAAATTGATTTCGGTATTGATCTATTTACAGATACGCATCCTATTTCTATCCCTCCTTACAGAATGGCTCAAACCGAGCTAAAGGAATTGAAGGATCAGTTAAAGGATTTGTTGGATAAGGGCTTCATTAGACTGAGCCAGTCTCCATGGGGTGCACCAATTCTATTTGTTTGGAAGAAGGAAGGTTCCCTTCACATGTGTATTGACTATCGGTAGTTGAACAAGGTTACCATTAAGAACAGGTACCCCTTACCCAAGATCGATGATTTGTTTGACCAGATTCAGGGTGCCAAGTGCTTCTCCAAGATTGATCTCAGGTTTGGGTATCATCAGCTTAGATTTCAGGAGATTGACATCTCAAAGACCTCTTTCAGGACTCGGTATGGTCACTACGAATTTTTTGTTATTTCTTTTTGGCTAACCAACACTCCTACAGCTTTTATGGACCTAATGAGCAGGGTGTTCAAGCAATATTTGGATATATTCGTGATTGTGTTCATCGATGACATCTTGATGTACTCCCGAAGCGAGGAAGAGCATGCCACTCATTTGAGTATAGTGATGCAAACCCTCAAGGATTGTCAGCTATATGAAAAGTTTAGTAAGTGTGAATTTGGCTAAACTCGGTAGCATTTCTGGGACATGTAGTATCAAGCGAAGGCATAAGGGTAGATTCCCAGAAGATCAAAGCAGTGAAGAATTGGCCCAGACTGGTGAATCCTTTAGAAATTTGAAGTTTCTTGGGCCTAGCAGGGTACTACCGAATGTTTGTGGAGGGTTTCTCATCTATTGCAGCACCTTTGACTAAGTTGACTCAGAAAAAGGTGAAATTCCAATGGTAGGATTCTTGTGAGAAAATCTTCCAAAAGTTGATGACCCGACTCACTTCAGCACCAGTGTGGACCTTACCCATGGGTACCGATGGCTTCATTGTCTATTGTAATGCTTCGAGAGTCGGACTGGGACGTGTGTTGATGCAGCGTGAGAAGGTAATAGCATATGCCTCGAGACCACTGAAGGTCCATGAAAAGAATTACCCGACCCATGATCTTGAGTTGGCCACAGTGGTGTTTGGATTAAAGTTATAGCGGCATTAGTTGTATGGGGTCCACATGGATGTATTGACGAATCACAAGATCTTGCAATATGTGTTCACACAGAAGGATCTAAATCTTCGGCAAAGGAGGTGGTTGGTATTACTTAGGTACTATGACATGAGTGTCCTTTACCAGTCGGGAAAGGCTAATGTGGTTGCGGATGCGCTAAGTAGACTCTCCATGGAAATTGTGTCCCACGTGGATGAGGGAAAGAAGGATTTGGTGAGGGATGTCCACCGACTCGCTAGGTTAGGAATTAGATTGATCGATTTGACCAATAGCGGTGTTTTTGTGCATAATGGGTCAGAATCATCCTTGGTAGCTGAAGTTAAATCCAGGCAAGATGAGGATCCAATATTCAGGAAGCTGAAGGAGGCGGTGCGGAGTTAGAAGGTGGAGGTTTTCTCCCAAGGGGGAGATGGTGTGCTATGATACCAGGGTCGACTATATGTTCCGAACTTCGAGAATTTGAGTGCTCGGATATTGCATGAGGCACATGGTAACAGATATTCCATTCATCCAGGATCCACGAAAATGTATCTGGATTTGCAAGAGATCTATTGGTGGGATGGTACGAAGAGAGATATTGTGGAGTTCATAGCAAAATGTCCAAAATGCCAGCAAGTGAAAGTCGAACATCAAAGGTCAGGAGGCAAACTTTAGGATATCAGCATCCCCACTTGGAAGTGGGAAGAGATTAATATGGATTTTGTTACAGTCCTACCTCACACTCGTCGATACTATCACTCCATTTGGGTGGTGGTGGACAGGATAACTAAGGAGACACACTTCCTACCAGTTAAGACCACAGATTCAGCGGATGATTATGCTAAGTTGTACATTCGAGAGTTGGTTCGACTTCATGGAGTACCCTTGTCTATTATCTTAGACCGAGGTACTTAGTTTACCTCTCAATTCTTGAATTCTTTTCAAAAAGTACTTGGGACACAAGTTAAGCTAGTACAGCCTTCCATCCGCAAACAGATGGCCAGGCAGAATGAACCATTCAGACCCTTGAAGGTATGTTAAGGGCATGTGTTATGGATTTTAAAGGTAGTTCAGATGATCATTTTCCCTTGATCTAGTTTGCTTATAATGATAGTTACCACTCCAATATCCAGATGGCACCGTTCAAGGCTCTTTACGGGCAGAGGTGTAGATCTCCCATCGGATGGTTCGGGTCTTGTGAGGCAGCTATGATAGGACCATATTCAGTTCACGAGGCGATGGTGAAGGTTTAGTTGATAAGGGACCGATTGAAAACTGCTCAGAGTCGTTAAAAAATTTATGCTGATGTGAGGAGAAGAGATTTTGAGTTTGGTGTGGATGATTGGGTATTTTTAAAGGTATATCCCATGAAGGGGATTCATGCGGTTCCGAAAGAAAGGTAAACTCAGTCCCCGCTATGTTGGCCCCTACCGAGTTGTGAGAAGAGTTGGTAAGGCGAAGTATGAGTTGGACTTTCCCTCGGAGCTATCCTCGGTTCATCCCTTCTTTCATGTGTCACTTTTGAAGAAGTGCTTGGGTGATCTGCCCTTGGTAGTTCCGTTAGACAGCATTGGAGTGAAGGACTGCCTCAGTTATGAAAAAATTCCCATTGAGATCTTGGATCGTCAGGTTCGGAGGCTGAGGAACAAAGAAGTAGCTTCACTCAAAGTATTATTGAGAAATCAACATGTTGAGGGGGCTACATGGGAAGCCGAAGCAGATATGATAGCTAAATACCCTCATTTGTTCCTTATCGGCTCAGTTTCAGTTTGATGTACATGTTTTGCCCTAAAACCTTTAATCATCTTTTCCAGTTCAGTTCATGTGTGCAAGTTTGTTTTATGATATGGTAAATGTATGTGATGTCTGAATTACGTTTAGCTATGTAGTTCCTTTCGGGGGTAGTCATTCCGTCAATTTTTGACTTAAATGATTGGCAATCGTATATGGTTATAGGTTGTTTCTGAGTTTTCTGCATGTTTCCAACATTTGAGGATGAATGTTCCCAAGAGGGAGATATTGTTATACCCCGCGAACCCAAGGATTAGACCCGGAAGTGAAAAGGGAGAAAAATTGAAAATTTGCACCAGGTCACAGAACGACTCGTGAGGTGAGTCGTGAAGTGACTCGTGGTCATCTTGGTTTTGCAAAGTCTGAGTGGGGAGGCCACGAGCCTGGCCACGAGTCATGTTAAGACCTCTCGACTCGTGAGGTCGCCCGTGGTCAACCCTCGAGGATTGGCAATACTAGGATGGGCAGTGTAGGCCACGGAAGGTGACCACGAGTCGTGTTCTGACCTCACAACTCGTGAAGTCACTCGTGGGGTTCCCTTGGAGTTTTTGGCAATGGACTCAATGGATAAAGGCAACGAGTCGTGCCTTGTGGAAACGACCCGTTAGGTCCCTCGTGAGGACTGGCAAATACGGATTTCCTGCGATTTAATGATGGTGTTTCCGTAATTTCCTAAGTCCCTAAGGCCTAAGCTACGTCATTTTGGATATTTTCTGAGTGTGATAAGAGGAGTTAAGTACCTATTGCATGCCCATTCTCATGAAAGGATTTTAGAGAGGTTTTGGGAGATTCAACGCCTTCTTCCCCAATTTTCTTCAATTTCTTTGTGGGTGCTCAAGGAACTTTAGGTCCATCTGTTCCCAAGTATGTAGGGTTTTAAAATGGGTGAAATTCTTTCCCACCCATGCCCAATTTCTATTAAATTCATGAATTCTCCTACTCAAATTCCATGGGGTTTTACTCAAAGCATGTCAATGTGATTTCTCCTTATGGGTATGTTCTAATTGAGGTTTATTTATTGAAATATGCATGATGGGCAGATTTCGTATTATTTTCATCAAAATCATGTTTCTTTCTTTTAAATCTAAATTTCCCACTTACGGAAGTTCATTGAAATTATGATTTATGATGAATATTCATTATTTTAAGTGTATTGATTATCGAAATTCATGAATCCAAGATACCCATGTTTATGATCATATTTTGAAAGAATTGAGTATGATGAAGCATTGGGCAATGCCCATATGATGAAGAATGGTTTATGATTTTTGAAACGAATTTCATGATTTATCGATTTCTGATGTTGACCGATGAAAAGGGCGTTGATTCTTGGATAAGCATGTTTTAAAGGGGATCAATGATGATAAATGTTATATCTTAGCCAATGAATTTTACGCACGATGTTAATGATTTAATGTATGAGCCTATATGCATGTTTTTGGGATCTATGTCAGCACCGAGAAGCCCGGCGTTCAAAGGACTACGTCGGGGTCTCATAACCACGTGCCACCGTGGGTTGCAAATGTTATTGTGTATTGATAATGATCCCCTCAAATGCGATATCACGCCTTATGCACTACCCTCGCCTGGCAAACCAGGGTCAGCTCTGCCCACTTGAGCGAGACAGTTGGGCATCATGAAAGGCTCCACCATGATGGTGTCGGCTATGACGATTCCTCCTATTGTTCCACATGTTTTATGCATTGTTATATTTATGTTAATGATCAAGTTAAATTATGATAAAGTTATTTATGTATGATGTTGAATGATTATGAATGATTTGAAAGTCTTGAGCCTTATGTTTTATTACGAAGATTTTGATGCAAGCATGATGTCCTTCTCCTATGTTTTTTATGAGTTTACTTTACTTTTAAAATGTCTATTTTACTTACCTTGCATACTCTATACATTTCACATACTGACCGCATACTTTCTATGTTGTATTGTTTCATGATACAGGGTCCAGACCTCAGGCTAGTCCTCATCCTTAGTCCATCCCAATCTGCGATATCAGCTTGTTGGTGAGTCCTCATTTTCCGAGGGCCATTTGACGAACTTTTTTGTTGATTATGTTTCAGTATTGCTCAGATTAGTTGGGGATGTTGTCCCATCAACCCATCTTACATATTAGAGGCTTAAAAACAAATGAGTAGCATTCAGCTTATGTAAATGTTGGTACTTCTTGATGTCATGTCATGGTTACATTTCAGCGATGTTCCATTCTTAATATTCTATTTATTTAAAGGAGATTAGTTGAATGCATGTGCCATGGGATGACTTAGGGTCTATCGGGGTACCTCATCCCTTGTCTACGATCCGAGTGTACGTTTGGGTCGTGACGGGGAAACAAAGGGGCATCCCACGATTTGTGGTGAGAAGCAATGACCCATTGTTTGTAGTCGTTGTTTGAGGGTTGAGAATTCCAGTGCATACAACAGATGAAGACCACGACTCATTGGATGCCACCACATTCCTGTTATGAGGGAGCTGCGCCATAGCCTGGTGATTAACCTGGGCGGTCAAGGCTTGTGCTAGCATCTGTATGGTTGCCCTAAATTCAGCATGGGCAGCCGGCTCTGGTGCATGCTCCTAATGGATTGGTGGGGCCTTATGGTACCCCTCTCCATTGCCGTTCTCATGGCCGTTTCCATTTCTCCTTCTATTCACTCGACGTGGAGGCATGATTCTGCATATGTATATCACATGATTTAGAAGGGTAGATAGCCATTTCATCGCACGACATGAGATCATGAAAGCAGGGAACATTTCCATAACGTTTTGTAGCCTCTTCATCATTACTGTGGCTCGCTTCACACCGATGAAAAAGACTCTACTTAACGCGGATCTCAGACACCCTAGGTCACTTCAAACCTATCGCTCTTATACCAAGTTTGGAATGAGCCGAACATAGGCTCGGATCGAGACATGAGACAAGGAACCCCGAGGGACTCCGATTCAACCCGTGGCATGAACATCCAACTAACTCAATCAATAAATGTGGAAGATTCAACATACATAACATAGCGGAAATCTAAACATGGCATAAGATCTGAAGTACATCACATGTGTTTAAAGCTGAATGTAAACTATGTACGATAAAGCCTCTATCATTAATGAGTTGATGGGACAAGACCCCAACTAACTCTCTAAAATTGAAACTGAAATAAACCAACATATCTTAATAAAAGAGGGGCCCTCGATAGATTAGGACTCACTAACAGAGACTGATGCTATTCCAAAAGCTGACTAGGGCCGAGGCTGAATCTGATAACTGGAGCCTGTATCATGAAATGATACAACATAGAGTATGTAGTTAGTACATGGAAAGTACCGAGTATACAAGGTAAGAAAAATGGACATATTAAAATACATAAAAGTTTGTAAGAGTAGGACAACATGAATATAACATAAGTACCGTAAAGACACATAGGGCTCAAGGTTTTCAAAACATTCTTAATTCATTCATAATTATTCTTACGAGAGAAAAGCTTTCTTAGACATGATTTGAGCCAAAGTATATAATCATAATCATGCATAAATCATGAGGAACAGTGGGACATTCTTATAACTGACATACCCCATATGAGAACACTTGGAGCCCGACCTGTAAACCCCTACTCAAGAGGGTGTTCGTACCTTGCCAAGGGTAGAACCATGAAAGGTGTGATATCACTCATGAAATCCCTGTTTGGGGAAAAGGGTACAGTCTCAAGGGAGGCTCATCATGACCTACGGTGGCATGTAGTTCTGATATTCGGGGCAAAACTTGAGCCCTAAACCTACCCGGTGTTAAATACTAATCTCAAAATATATATAGTGCTTATAAGATATTATACATGAAATTCATGGACTAGTTAAATCATGATAATCATAAGCATGCTTGAAAATATGTGAACTAGCCATGAAATAAGGCCCGTGAGTTGGCCATTATCATAAATTCATAAATCATGACATTCATACATGCTTGTAAATTATTTGTACTTGATAGTCATAAATCATGATGAGCATTTAAGAGAAATCATATGATAAATCGTAAATCATAGTGGGCTAAATAGGATCAAGATCATAATGAAATCATAACTTGACTTTTCATAAAAACATGCATAATTGGGCATAATTTGGTTTAAATCCGAATCTATACGTTTATATTCAAAATAGTTATTAAATCTTCCCATTGATCAAAAAACATGATTTAATACATGAAAGAAATTGACCCATAGATATATTATATCATAGGGAAATTCACAAGAATTACATTAAACCTCATAGATCGTGGAACTCGAATTATAGAAGTAAAATCTCATGGAATTGATAGAAGTTTGGGAATGAGAGTGGGAGGGACTCTCATTCATAGCCTCACATACCTGGGTAGATTGATTTTTCCCTCTTCCTTGAACACCCAAAAGAAATTGAAGAAGAATTGATGGATTTAAGCTTTGA
>JACEIK010016354.1:5556-15805 GCA_018107945.1 Datura stramonium
AATACATGCATTAAACCCCATTCAAGAATCACTAAGTATTTAACCTATGTGTGTTAATTCATCTTGGTTCCCACAACCCTAGTTATGGGTTTAGCTACTCATTCTTGTATGATCACAATCACAAAATATTGAATAAATCATAATTGCAACTTACAAATTATCATAGAAGAAAACCAAGTGATTGAATGAAACTCCAAAATTGATGAATAAATTCTGATGTTGCTTTTGATCCTCAAATTCAAGAAAAAATTGTAAAACTTGTTTCTTGACCCAAGAATAATCGCACAACACCAATATCCTACATGAAAAACAGTAAATAATAAGCTTCATATTGAAAGTAAACCTAAACAGTGTATTTATAGTTCCAAGAAAACCTTTTCCTAACTAAAATGGAAACCAGGTCGTCAGTTATCATGGGTTTCGTGACGATTAGTTATGACCTTTGACGAGTTGTGCCTTGCCAAAAATCAATCATCCTCAGCATCGAACCCTGTTGTGGCAACGGGTCACCTAATGACTCGTTGTGCCTGGGCACGAGTCACTAGGCCCCTCATGGTCTAACTCCTTCAAAATTCCATTGCACCTTACGGTTAGTTCCAGTGATCTTCCAATGACTCGTTATGTCTTTCATTATCTCCATTGGTTACATTGTCTATAATTCCTCTCCCAGTCTTCACAACTGACTTTAGGACTCGTTACCAGATGTAACGAGTCATTCCCTGAACCCATCAAGTACACTGTTTCTGCATCTACAAAACTCAGTAGTTGCCCACGACTATAATAACAAGTCGTGCTACTTCCCAACGACTCATGAAGTGCCTGATAGTCACTTGTTCAATTGTTTTCAAGCATTAATTTTCCCAGTTCACTTCCGAACCTGTTTTCCTGCAACATTAAACACAAAACACATCATACCTATATAAGCATACCCGGAATGTGCATAATTTCTTGGTTTTAAGCATCGAAAGTGTCGTAAAACCATGGCACATCAACACCCTCATCTAAGAACTTATGCATGTCCTCAGGCAAAAATGAAATAAAATAAACGAAACTAAACTACTTCAACGTTTTAATCGAAAGAACTCTAGGATACTTACGTTAGTCACATTTATTCATCAAATCAAAATTTTCTAACCCCTCCTTCATCATATCAACACAAATCACAATACATATGCAAAATTTCCAACCATGACACAGAGGAATCAAAACATGCAAAAACACTATCACTTGCAACCACGCACATAAATCTATAATACTGAACCATACAATTTGCAGACGATTTTGTTGACCAAATTCTCTCACCTCAAAGAAGTCCCATACTCAAACATGTGTATATGATTATTTCTATATATTTCTCTTGGGACTAGGTAAGATTTACTCGGTCTCACAAAAAAATTCTAACTGTGTGCATTCAATACCATAGGCTTGCCTTTACTTTCAATACCTCGATTTTCAGACAAGTAACCAAGATCACTATAGCACTTTCTAAGCTTGTAATGTAGGCTTGGGATCGGGTATGGTAAATATGGCATTAGTATCTTAACCCTCTTTGGCACTACACACGTCCTGACTCCACTTTTCACCATTTTCCCTATTTTCTCCCCTTTTTCCTTTACTTGCTTCTTCTTTTATTTGCATTTGCAACTAAGGATGCGATTTCTCTTTATTCAAGCATTCATTGATGTCACATTTTTCTTTTCTTTTCTTTTCTTTTCTTTCCCTTTGACAAAAAAATTTATTTCTTTGTTTTCCTTATGCATACCGCATCCACTCTTTCCTTTTTCATTACCAAATTTTCATTCCACCCGACTCCTCTTAATCACCCCTATAATAGCCACCCTCAACTTAGGCGATTTTCCTGAGTTGAGGTTCACAATGTCCAAGGAGGGACCAGAGATAAAACAAGTTCATTATTAATATAAGCAGAAAGGTGAATTGGTGTGAACAAAAAGAAAGGTCAATTTAAGCTCAAATATTTGGACCAAGGGATTTTTATTCTCTTTTTGTCGGTCTTTTAAGGCTAAAGTGGGCTCATAAATCAAAAACTGGATATGATCCTTTCCTAGTTTCCTATCCTTTATCTCAATACGACTGACTAGGAAAATTCTAGATTGACACACATAGCCGAATTTAGCTATTAAACCTCACTCACATATAACACATGTAAGCATCATCACTTCTATTAACTGTTATTTCAGGTACAGCCATACAATGGTAAACATGTTCACAATTTCAATTCCATGCAAAGATTCACAAAGGTCATACTCGTCAAATTTAACATACACGTAAAAATTTCAGGAGGGGTATCAAATTATCGGTTTAACAAAAATCAATAATTTAAGCTCTTGACTGCCTTTAGTTCACCTAACTTTCTTTCGACTGACTCAAAAAACATAAAATCCTAAACGTTTCAACTTTACTAGATTAGGTACACCTGAGGGAAAAGATTTTTGATAATAAAAACCCTTGGGTTATGTTCAACAAAAGACATGCATAGGTATCCCTCCCTGCCCCCATCAAGAAAAGCATGCATTATCCTCGACGCATACATGTATCAAACAACATTAGGCAAATTGGGAACATACCTGTGTGACCTAGGCGTCAGCTACCTGGTCGGTGGAGGGTGTAGATACTCCTCCAATGTTATTTTAGATCCAACAGAGCTTATCTCTTCTCCACAAGCTCTTGCTGCCTCAGTCTCGGCTCTCTGTCGAGCCTCATCTCTCGATACATGCAATGTTCTCTCCATCTCACTTCGCTCTAGTTTTTGCTGACGGAGCAGAGAAGCATCATCTTTGAAGTTTGCCTCCTCACGAGGATTCTTTCCCTTATCATGTGCCACCGGCTCTTCAGTGATAAAATCAAAAATCAGTGGTAGCTCTTCTTCAAATTCATCATCTATCACAGGTAGTACCGGTGGAGGTACTGCAGCTACCTGTCGTGAGGCCAAATCCCGCACCTCAGCTCTAAGCGCTCCTAGCGCTGCGTAATATTTTGCCATTTCAGGTGTCTGTAACTGTGCAAGGCCCTCATCCATTCTTCTCTCGAAAGCATCCAACCAACCATGCACAGGACTGGACAATGTCTCCAACTTTTTCGACACCCAAGGCTTTACCTGCTCCATCAGAACTTTAACATGTAGAGTCCTTTGTGCATGCTGCTTTTTGGCCTTAGCTAGCCGCCTAGCCATATCTACCAAAAATTCCTGAGAAATCGTAACTAGGCGAGTTGTAGTGGCGCGTGGAGAAGAAACTGGGGGTCTTGGTGTTGTTGCAGTGGACGATGAATCGAGAACATCAGTAGGTGCGGAGGTGTCCGCTGCATCTGTAGCCTGAGGCTGGCTACCTGTCTCTCTTCCCTCAATAGGCTCATCCGCCAACTCAATGAATTGTGTGGCATCGATCTGCATACCGCTGCCAAATGCCTCTGCTATTATGGTCTCTCCAGCAGATGCAACTGCCTGATTCCTTTTTCGTGATACCGGCTTTGTATCATCTCAAATCAACCTTATATCTTTTATCTTCTGGACCACTATTCTTTGGTAAACTTATGGCAACTCTAGAACCTTTAACTCCTGACAGAGTCTTACAATCAGACAAGGGAAGAAATTGTAGTACCGTAAATTGATTGCCCGCTCTCTAATCTCCTAAGCAATGTACCATGGAAAATTGATGGAATACCCCTCCATAATACTTGCTACCAATGTCGCTCAGTTAGATGAGAGGATGTTATCACTGCTTTTTTGTACCAGCCTATGTCGCACCAGAGACCACCAAAATTTAGCCTAAAAGTTTAGTGTGGCCTTCTTTATCTGAGACTCTGTGCCATGCAACTATTCAACAAGCCGACCTCTTGTAGCAATGATCCGAGATAGCCAAGTATATTCTCTGATGCGCTCCTTGCTATTCAGCTTTTTGGTGTTGACTTTCTTCAACTCATATAGCTTTTGGTCAAACTTGGTCGTGTTCATCGGAGCATGATAATCTGGCCCATAAAGATTCCTTGAGATTGTCCTCTCAGATATGTCTACGGGAGTCTCTCGAACCAACACCTGCGTCAAGGAAGGTCTCTTTTTCCAGTTCTGGCCCCCTAATGCAAAACGTTGTAGTGTGTCCGCGTAGGCTGCATAGAACTCTATAACTAAGCAAGGGTTGTAGCTTCCTGATGGCTCGGTCAACCACCCGAACCTGTACTTGTCGAACACAGCTTGTAGCTCTATAAGGTCTTTCAGCCCCGTAGTGACCAGCCTTGGCTCCTCGTATATGCTACTCTTTGGATTTTCTTTATCATTTGGAGCAATATCTCTGTTATTTATGGCCCTCATACCATGTACACACCATCTCCACACATTTCTTGGTTGATCGTTTGATGTGTTTGAAGTCTCAGTCAATTCATCATCAGAATTCCCTCGCTGATCATGTGACTCGTCAGCTATCTCTATGTTTTGCCCAGCTGTGGGGGGCTCAAGATCAAGTGCCGCTGCATCCCTGCTATTATCATTAGTGCGGCTGGGCGGATCCCTCGCCAGTGGAGTATGAGTATCGACCAGGGCTATCGGATTTGAAGTTTGCTGAGCCCTAGTCCTAGTTGACCTCCTCACTAACTACTCCTCGGATACATCATATTCTTCCCCCGAGCTACTTGATTCTTTTGAGGAGGATGGCTCATCACGAAGTGTACGATACGAAGGTTGACTGCACTCAGGTGCTTGTTTCTTTGCCGGACCTTTCTTTTGTTTACCTCTTGGAGCCATTGTTACCTTTTTAAACATTGTTAGTATATTAAAGGCGATGAAACAAAAACATTTTTAGATTGTTGCTTAGTGATCCTGACGAGTGACTAAACGAGTTGTTGCAACTGGCAACGACTCTTGAGGTCTCTTGTTGTCACAAACTAGTCTTTCTTCATGTTACCAAAGGCAACGAGTTGTTAGGTCAGTCGTTAGGTACTCTACCTTATTGATTTAATTTTCCACTCAGGACGAGCTACACAATGAGTCGTTTGGTGATCTAACGACTCGTGATTTAGCTCATGCTCAAGAGTTTAAGTTTACCCAACTTCATTCATCTTCATCTACTAAATACAGTTTTAATTCCACAAAAACAAAATCATCACATTCTCAAACCAACCTGTGTACATTCAATCGCAATTTATTTGTTTAAACCTTCCTAGGGTTCATTAGCATCATGAGGCAACGATTGAAACAAGTACAACATTAATTGAAATAAATTCTATTTCATTCAAAACATGGGTCAGCCAAATTCCTATTTAAATGCAAATACATTCATAATTTAGTGGGAAAGATTACTCACAAGATGCTTGATCGGAGATGAGAGTGCAACCTGTGTGCATACGAATATTTGGGTTGAAATGTCGAGGATTTTTCAATGGGTTTTAGAGAAGAAGAAGAGGTGGGAAGTTTGAAGTTCTTGGGGTGTTGGGTTAAAACTCAAGCAAGAGTTTTAACGGTAAAGGAGGGTTTATATGATTCAAATTAAAATTATACCCTAATTCCAGCCTCAGTCAGGTAGGATGTCAATTATTTTAAAAACGCATGACGACCACCCAAATGAGTCGTTATGTGTTGAAATGACTCGTTTTGACCATTTTTGTATTGACCTAAGTTCAGCAAACTTACCTAGGACCTAACAAGTCAAGCAATTACTCGTGGTTTCACCCAATGAGTCATGGCCTAAGTCGTGGACCTTGGACTATTGTAGCTACCTGACGGGTCACTTAACAAATTGTTTGGTCTCCCAGTGATTCGTTGAGTGAGCCGTTATCACCCTTTTCCTTTTAATTCTGCCTTTGATCCAGTGTACATGACGAAGGACCTCACGATTCGTTTCTTGAAGAAATGAATCGTTAAGTCAACCGTTACTCCCCTGTTTTCTGGAATTCTCTTCACGATTTGACTTAACGAGTCATCAAGTCAATCAATGACTCTTTCTGCGACATTTCGCACCAGAACTGAAGTTCTTGATTTTTATTCCAACTTCAAATTTTCCATCTTAATCACCTACACCTATCAACAAACATAAACACTATTTTTTTCTTACATTTACAACTTAGGTTGCCTCCCAAGAAGCGTTTGATTTAACGTCGCGACATGCCGTGGGTATTTTGGCTACTCAAACTTCACCATAACACCTCCATGGGTTGTCTCCCATGCATCGCCTGATTTAACATCGCGGCATGACGCAAGTCTCTTGACTACTTAGAATTCGTTAAGTAATTCGTCTCCGTCCTCCAGTGCTGAGACTATGCTGAATTCCCTTGGTTGATTCATGGTCCGAAAAATGTTGAAGGAGGCCTCTTCTTTGTTTAACCTGAATTTTAACTGGCTTACCTCCACATCTACCGGATGCAATGAATGGTCGCCCCAAAATGATGGGGACCTCAGAATCGACTTCGCAGTCCAAAATCACGAAGTCTGCTGGGAATATAAATTTGTCCACCTTGACAAGCACATCAAATAGGATCCTCACCATCTTTTTAACGGTTTTGTAAGCCATCAATAGCCGCATAGTGGTCTGTGTGGAGGTTCCCAAGCCCAATTTCTTAAACACTGCTAGCGGCATCCAATTTATTCTAGCTCCCAAGTCGCAAAGAGCCCTTGCAAACTCAACATCCCCAATAGTGCAAGGTATAGTAAAAGCACCTGGGCCTTCCTTATTTTTAGCTAGGACCTGTGTAATTATGGCACCACAGTGATGCAGATGATCAACAGGTTTAAAACTTACAGTCCTTTTTCTGGTGACGAGGTCCTTCATGAATTTGGCATATCCGGGCATCTGCTCAAGATCCTCAACTAATGGGATGTTCACCGACAATTGCTTAAGCATAGAGACAAATTTATGATACTTCCCATCTTCAACTTTCTTCTCAAACGCTCTGGATAAGGAGGAGGAGGTCTAGGGATCGATGTAAGTTTTTGTTGTGCCTCCGTCTCCTTCTCATGGGTAGCTCCTTGCTCCTTTGCATTAATTGGAGTAGTTTTTACATCTGAATCTCCAACCAAAGTTGGGTTTTCGAAGTCTGCTACACTGTCATCATTCATCGAGATGGGCTTTTCTGACTCCTTAATTACAACCGGCCTCGGAGGATCAATTGTTGCCTTCCCACTCCTCGTAGCGACCACCATGCAATGACTGTCATTTTTTGGATTTTGCACTATGTAGCTGGGAAGGGTGCCTTTCTGCCTCTAATTCATTGCAACAGACATCTGACTCATCTGCTGCTCAATCTGCTTGATCGTCACGACATGGGACTCCACCTTTTGATTTAAACCAGAAATATCATCCTTAAAATGGCCATTTGTTGTCTCCATCTTCTTGATTACTTTGGACAGCATGTCTTCAACCCTTGAACCACTGGACTCTGGCTCACGGTTCCTTGAGGGAAATACAGACCTCTTCTATCATTTTTTAACTCCTCGCGCTTGTTCCAGTCTCCATTATATTGATATTGGCCTCGGTTGTAATTATTATCCTTGTAAAATTTCTGAACCTTTGTTCCCTTGGCCTTGACACCAAGAGTCTTGGTTAGAACCTTTGGTGTTGGTCCGGAACTCGCCCTTTGATCATTTAAATAAATAGCTTCTTCCTCAGACTCAGATTCACATCCATC
The DNA here is from genome assembly GCA_018107945.1 of Datura stramonium. Lineage (NCBI taxonomy): Eukaryota > Viridiplantae > Streptophyta > Magnoliopsida > Solanales > Solanaceae > Datura > Datura stramonium. The sequence goes on from JACEIK010016354.1 coordinate 13,186, forward strand.
ATTTCTCGGTACCTTGCCCTCAGAACCCATAGCATTTACTTTCTCCGCTCCAACTCCTATCAAGTGCTTGTCCAGCAACTCCACGGTGGTTTTTATTTCTACAATATCTTGATCACGCTCTTCATCTTTTCTTCTCTGTTCTGCATACATACCAACCGCATAAGAACCAGTCGGAATCTCCGACTCTCTAGTGTGCCAAGATCGGTTGGTTTTGATGATCCTGTCTAGCAGCTCAGCGGCCTTTGCATAAGTGTGGCTCATAAAGTTTCCTCCGGAGACGGTATCAGCCACCGCCATGGTGTTGGCATTCAGAGACCTATTAAAGATCTCCAACAATGTATCATCTGGAATCCTTTGATTTGGCACCCTTTTGAGCTTTTTGTTGAAACGCAGCTAGGTCTTGTGATGTTTTTCCGAATTTAGTTGTCTGAATTTATATATTTAATCTTTCAACTTCAAAGCTTTGGAAGGTGGGAAGAACCTTTCAACAAAAGCAATTTCCCCCCAAGTAGTGATGGAATCATTCAGCAGCTCAGCCAACCACATCATTGCCTCACTCCCTAGTGAGAAGGGAAATAAACTCAGTCTGATTGCGTCCTGACTCACTCCCGGTTGTTTGTATGCCTTGCATATACCCACGAAATTTGTCAAGTGAACGTGGGCACCATCAGATGCATGACCCGCAAATATTCCCTTCATATTAAGAAATTGGATCATTGCACTGGTAATATCAATGTTTTCCCCAGCAGGAAAAGGGGGAGGGACTATAGCTCCAGTGGCACCGGCTTCATCTATATTAGCATCATCCTCCTCATCAAAATACCGGTGTCTCTTGTGTTCTGGACCTCTGGGTCATCTATCTCGCTCTACTTTTGCATCTGGACGATGCTCTTCAGCAACTCTAGCTAACTCTTGATCTCTTGCCTGAGCTTGCTCCTCAGCCAACATTCTCATTGTGGCTTGGTCCATGATTTCCTGCTCTTGGATGTTTTCCATTATTCTCAGGTTTCTCAACGTCTGATCAAGTTCGTGATCAATTGGAACCAAGGGATTTCCTTGGCTCCTAGTATCGGGAATGCACAAACTTAAGACCTGTTAAGCAAACAAAACAACAAAATAAAAATAAAAAAGAAATAAGAACCAATAGTAAATCAAACATAATTAACAAAAGCCTTAGCCGTATTCCCAGGCAACGACACCAAAATTTTTATGTCGCTCAAATTACACCTCGCAAATGAGATATAAAGCGGTCGATGTCAAATATACAACCCAACTAGAGGTTGGGGTGGATCCCAAGGGAATATGGAAAGAACTTAAGTTAATGCGAATACATGTTACTATCGAGTTACTTAATTCCTAAGGGGGAAAGAAATAAAATAATAAACAAAAGTAAAACTACTGAATTCTTAGATCAAATTCGGTTAATATTCAATCAACGACTTGACTGGGATTGTGGGAACAAAGATTATTTAACACACATAGATTAAATACTTAGTGATTCTTGAACGGGTTTTAATGCATGTATTGTTTTTCCCTTCGTTTTAATTGATTCTTGATGGTTGCAAACATTAGGACTTGCCTTATTCTTACTTATTGGACCAAGGATCTAATGAATAGGAAAAAGGGATTTATAACGGAGATTTGAGGCTATCAACCCTCATGTAATATCTTGAACTTGTCCGAGGATAGCTAATCCGATAGTAAGGATAAGGGTTAATAAAGAATACACCCGTATACGGACCATGTTGCGTGGTGAAAATCATCTAGATAGGGGACCAACCATTTCGGTGAACCTAACTTATTGATATTCCATGTTAAACACCGGAATACATCACTAGTGTAAAAGCTTTGTGGTTATGAAGTCCTGGGGAACACAATCCTAGTTATGGGTTTAGCTACTTATGCTTGTTTGATCACAATCACAAAATACTGAATAAATCATAATTGCAACTTACAAATTATTGTAGAAGAAAACCAAGTAATTGAATAAAATTCCAGAATTGATGAATAAATTTTAATGTTGCTTTTGATCCTCAAATTCAAGAACAAAATTGTAACACTTGTTTCTTGACCCAGAATAATCGTACAACACCAAAATCCTATGTGAAAAATAGTAAATAATAAACTTGCTTCTTCTTTTATTTGCATTTGCAACTACGGATGCGGTTTCTATTTATTCAAGCATTCTTTGATGTCACCTTTTTTCTTTTCTTTTCATTTCTTGTGCTTTGAAAACAATTTTTATTTCTTTCTTTTCTTTTCATTATGCATAACGCACCCGCTCTTTTCTTTTTTTATGTTACACCTCGTAAGTTCCTAATGTTTAGGCGTCCTATTCGTACGTTGGTTTAAGTGTTTTAGAATATAATACGTACGAGAAAGGGGCCCGGGAAAAGGTCGGACGAGCGCGGAGTCGGGATCGCAGGGGAGGAGGCCGGGCTAGCTGCCCAAAGGGGCAGCGTGGCACGGATCCTGCCCTCCGCGTTGGGCTCCGTGGCACGCCCTACTATTGGCACGTTGGTCTGTTCCACGGACCCCTGTCCACTGCCTCAAGTATATATAAGTCTCATCCTTTGATTTTAAGTTATAATCCATATATATACGGCCAGAAAAGTGAGAG